>MJUT01014737.1:141922-156009 GCA_002080005.1 Gigantidas platifrons | reverse complement strand
GTACATGCTTTGCCGCTTTGCTACATTAGAGCTGCTTGGATTTAAGAAAATCAAACAATGAACCTAATCATATAGCTATAATTGTCAATAATCTCAGAGCATCACTGTTAATGGTTTTTCATTATTTTCCCACAGAAATCGTAAAGTACATCAATAAAATGTAGCGCATGTGAATGGACAAATTACGAAACCGGAACAACAGATTATCGTGGCAATTATCACGTGATTACCATTCCATTGATACCCTAGAACAAAATTACATTTGCCGATGACGAAAGATGGTATTGGCAATTAGGCTTCGAATGCAACTTGACTATTGTTTCCCTATTATGTCTTCTGATGGCCTTATGTACTATCTAACATTTAAATGAAGTCTAAGGCCATCGACCTTCTTCTATAGAACTAATAATACACATGTGACAACTTCTGTGTCAGGAAAATTAAATATATTATGCATTAAATTAAAGCTTCTTTACAGCAACGCTGCTCACCAAAATATATGTGAGGTTGGCATTGTACGTACATATGGAAAGCACTTGCATGTCCGCATCATTTCACTTCAGATGAGAGGTGTGAGCCCATTCAACTAGTCTAACCCCACCTCTGTATTTTTAATTGCATGTACCGAGACAGTGTAGTGAGAGGTCATGTATATGTGTGCAAAAGGTATCAATTTTGTCTGCGTTTCTGTGAATTATTCTTGGGTTTTAAAACGCTTTATACAGTGGTATTATTTGGTTTTCATTTGTTTATCAGTTTAAAATGCAGACTTTTCTGCTTAAGCTGACTAATACCAACATAATAACAGTAATATGTTTATCAGGTTCATTTGATTGATCTCATATAAAACTGAAATTATTTTCTCTTCCATATGACGATTTAATCTGTTTAATACAGTGGCTATTTTGTGCCATCTCGGTCTGTGATTCTATAAATTCCCGATAACGACGCTGGAATTTTGTTCCGTCGTATTGGCCTGTAACCTAAGGCGATATCTAAGGACAAAAGAAAGAGAGAATGAAAATATTAATTGTCGTTCTGTCCCCTTTTCTTGTCTTTCTGTCGCCACCAGATAACAACATAGCGGTCTTTAAGCAAACTCTCGCCCGTCACGCTGTCATTTTGGGCACATTGTCATGACAACAGAACGCTATTTAATTCTATTTATTTATCTTAATATTCGTGTTCAGTTATTAAGCTTTATATTGGATGTAACAGCTTAAAATTAACATGAATATAATGTTATAACCATCTTTACATGAACAATATCAGATTGAAACTATACCATAAAATTAATCAATTGCATTCTGCCATAACTGTATGTTACCAATTGACGATCAAAATCTAATTATTATGCATCATTTTCTTAATACATCTAGTGAAATGCCATATTTCATATTTACCACTAATATCAATATTCGATTAAAGAAGTGACTTCTAAAACAGATTGAAGTACTGCATTTTCATCTGTTTTATTTGTATATGTGTGTCTGTATTACCCCCAAAGTCAATGCAACTAATTATGCCGAAAACTTTGTTCAACAGCTTAAGGATAGCCGAAGAAAGCTATGGATTAAGGTGAACATGAAACAAATCTTTACTCACTTGAAATCATTTGAAACTCATGGTGAAAATCTAAAATTCAGGTAAACATTATACAAAAGTTAGCTAAGAATTATCTAAAATTCATTTAGGAATGGTCTAAATGCAGTTAGAGATTATCTGAAATTCAGATACAAATTATCTAAAAATTTGGTAAAACATATCTAAAATCCTGGTAACGATTATCTGGTATAAAGGTAAAACACTCTGAAACAGAGGTAAACCATTTTTCTAAAACTAAAGGTTTTTTCCCCTAAAGGCTAGAAGAAAATCAGTTGAAACTTAAAAACAACTTTGATAAAAAATAAACATCAATGAAACATTTTTTGTAGCTAGTAATATTGGTATAAGTTTATATGTAACAATCCCGCAACCTTAATTGAATTTAAAACTTACACCAAGTATGATTCATTCATTAAATAACATATGATAGAAGCAGCTTATGTTGTAAAACAGTAAAGTGTACTTTACTAACCATACATGAAGAGAAGTGTTGATGTCAAATGATTTCTAATAGGCAGTTATATTAGATGCGTTATTGCACGATATATTGACAGGTTTCATATGGTTGTTAACAAATATAAAGATATTAGTAAAACCACTTGTTGTCATCACTTAATAAAAGAAATAAATGTTCTGCCATTATTTTGTAAAGCCAGGATATTAAAGTCTGGCTGGTGATATTCTAGAACTAACCTTTTTTTTAACTACCTATTCCATACGTCTGATTTGGTTTGCTAAGTTAATAAAAGTCCAAAACCAGCTAATGATATCGTCTGAAAGAAACCAATTTTTACTACATTGTATGTAAACGTTATTAATATTACCAGCGACCATAATCAATACCGTTAAGGAAGCTAACGGAAGTCTTTTCTAAAAACCACACTGGTTGCAGGAAAGACAGTACGGTCGGTTCTTTTCAAGAATTCATCTAACGACTTGATTAAATCATCATCTCACGCTGATGGCTAGCTAAAAAATTAAATTATTTCTCCAGTGTCGAAAAAAAAACATTTAAAAAAACTCAAACGCAGCTTCTTCTCCTCAAAATGACTGAAGGATACCAAAGCCGGTAATAATACAACAGTGGTTAGGCCAGGGGCCATGCACTATTAGAACTAGCATTTCAAATTATTACATACATGTATTGAACAAATAACACTGGTAGTAAACGAGTACGTTTATTGTATGTGTAATAAATGGTTTATTATATATTACTTTAGTAAGCAAATGTTTGGAAAACCAAGACCTTAATTTTGTAGAAAGGAAATTCTCCATTTATCCTTATTGGATAATTTCATTTCTACAAAATCAAGGTTTTGGTTTTCAAAAATTAAATTTTCTGTATTTGTCATTAATTTCAGGAATAAACATATAAACAAAGACATTAATTTTTTAATTCATTAAGTGCCATATTAAGTATTTGTACCAAGTCAGGAAAGTGAACGGTCATGTATTTGTGTTAGCGGTATCGAGTATGCCTCTTTTTACGACTTTGATGTTTGTTCTGACAGTGTGGTATGTTTTTTTTTGTTTTTTGTTATTGCTCCCAAATCGTTTAAATTATTTGGTGTTCCAAAAATTGGATTATAATCGTCCCTGATGTAGATTCGTGTGTCCTCAAGTAGATATCTACGTTTTTTTAACAAAGACGTGAGTAGAATGAAGTACACTGTATATAAACTTAGTAAAATTCATTTGTAGCACCACATATTTGTAATATTAATTGAGAGTCAGGCTTTCATATTATAAATTTGTACACTCCTTTGACTCTGAGCGGTAATTACAGATTCGCATCGTGTCGACTAAATTAGATATTTATTGATTAAGTTGAAGTCATCACTTCGAAAGTTTTACTGTCACCACCATGACTTGGCTGACAGTTATGGAATATCTGTGTCACAAATGACCAGGGATATGTTCCACTTGTCGTAAACACTTCCCGGTCCTTTCCTCTTTCACTACTTATCATGTAACTAGATTAACTGACAGGCTTTGTAATTAGATTAACACTACGAGTGCCACTAGTGGAACAGGAACTGGTTACCCTTCCGGAGCACCTGAGTTTACCCCCGATGTTTTATGGAGTTCGTGTTACTTCAAATTTAGTTGTATGTGTATGTCTTGTAGATCGTTGCTTGTCCTTTCGACCTTTTGTCCTTTGGCCATTTGTTGTCTGTCTTCCAATTTACGGATTCTGATTACCCCTTTAGTATCTTCAAACTCTTCCACACTTTTACTAATTGTAGTACTAGTTATACATTGAAAATGAACTATCCTTGTTAATTTGAGGATACATTGAAATTTGTTATCATTAGCAATCCGAGTATTGAAGGTAATACGAGGATGGAAGTAGCTCTGCCTTTGGCCACTATTAATTGTTATACGGATATCGCTTTACCAAATACGGACCGCATGCTACAGGATGAATATCGTATGATGATAAAAGTAAAATAAGTGAAAAAAAACAGCTATTATTTTTAATTACAATACATTTGTATTAATACGATAGTATTATTTGTAATACAGTATCATTATTGTGTGGTAGTACATTATTATTAATGAAAACACACTGAAGTAGCAAGTAAGTTGTATTTGTAGCAATCAGTGCTAGTAATATGGTATTACAATACACTATCGTCAACAGTAACAAAGACCGTCGTGATTGTGATCGCATAGTAGTAAAATTTACAACTACCTTTGCAATCACTACTACATTTATTAGTTCGAATCCCGCTCATGACGTACTCGATACACCTGTGTGTGATAAAGTTTGTGAGTGAATTGCGGCAGGTCGGTGACTTTCTGCGAGCATTTCTGTGTCATATTTTGACTTTGTTGTTGCCAGCATCAAAAACGAATGCACTCACTAAAGAACCAATGATACTAAAAGAACGGAGAATTTAAACAAATGAATATTCATCATTTAAGTAGGGCAGTATTTGTTTGAGTGATCAGCATTTGATTACTTGTAATCTGTATCAAATGATTTATACACTTAATCTGATGTATATTTGCTATGGAAAATACACTACAACAGAGACTCGAAATGGAATTTAACGAGACCCGATTGTTTAAAGAGAACACGAGATCAGATATATTTTTTTCCACAATTTCTCTAGAAAATCCATACAGTACAACATGCTTCCAAGTGACACGTCTACATACGATATTTGCTTATATGGGCTAGCACTAAAAGAATCCAACCTAGCCTTTTGGATCTGTAGAGAGCAAACATCATTGATATATGATACAGCTAAGTAAACGCTAGAAAAAACCACAGTTGGCAATCAAGAAATGATAATCGAGAGACACGGGACAAATTAAATAGTTAGACGTAGCAAATGTTGGCACTTAGAGGATTAGAGCTAAAGATTAATACATATACTCAAGAGCGAAAACTATCCATCGTAAACATAATATATCCTAAGACAGGTAACACAAAAACCTCTGCCTAAAACATTATTAAACAAAATATATCTACAGATTGAAATACTTTAGTAATATAAGATGATAGAGGACATTGGTAAGTCCGAGGTGAATATGACGTAATAGAATGACAAACAAAAGGATACAACAGGTCCCAAAATCAGATTGAAAAATATTAGAAACGGAAACAAATCCAAGACACATTTCTGAAAGTTTGCTTTCCTGACTTAGCACGGGCATTTAAATCAAAAGTAATGGTGTAAAACTAACTTGATGGTCAATGAGTTCCGATCCGTGCAATAGCAGAATCATCCAATGCAATTTTATTCACGACTGGTTGGTGGTTTTCTGTTGGATCCTGGTGTGTTCGTCGGTCAATCACCAATATATCAGTAAAATGTTTATTGAAAGTAGTGTTAAACACACACAATTGAATCTTAAATTACATAGAGTTGTTATGGAAATATTATCTTACCAAATAAAAAGTAGATATCTAATTTAGTAGGGGCACGGGTGGATCAATGAGTTAGGTCGTTGGATCTAACAACTCATACAAACCTATCACCAATACGGTGTGGGTTCGCGCCCAGCTTTGTTATTACAAAAAGGGTGCACTGGACTTGCAGTCGCATGTGATAAAGTTTACCAGTTGCTTGCCCAGGGTCGGTGGTTCACTCCGGGTATTCCGGCTTCCTCCAGCACTAAAACTGGTCGTCATGATATAGCTGAAATATTTCTGAAAGTGGCGTTAAACACCAAAATTCAAATTAAAATTCTAATCTAGTACATGTTTCTGGAATAGTCTTCGTCATGTATGCTTCAAGTCAAAACCCTGTCTTGGATAATGACGTTTGTAAAGTGCAACATGTGAAGAAACTCTTATTTAGAAGTTGAAACAGTACTCATTATTTATAATTGGGTAAACCTCTGACTTCTTCACGGAAATTATTATCAAAACTCGACGAACAGCCATTATCTTTGCTATTAAATGGTCAAAATAATTCAATAAACGTTGAGAAGTCATCAAACTGGTGCTTAGTTCAACGATTTGTAATAATGGTAAAGCTATCGTTCTACATACCATAATCTTATGAAGGCAATTCTTGTTAAGGCCATGAATTAAATGTCATCTATATTTGAAAATATACGATACTAGGAGCATCTGCAAAGATAACATTGCAGTTCATGTTGTATAACAATCATAAACTGATTTTGTGTTATTATTGCTATATTTGTCATGTTTGTTCATTATTCAAGGACGCTCTATGAAATTTCAGTTTTTCTAGTTGCAATATCACGTCTTCTTTTGGTAATTTATTTATTTTTTAAGAAAAGCAGATACAGATACAAATACGACAACACATAGCATGCATATACAATTTTACACAGACAAAAGCCATTTAATTCACCTAAGCAAAAATGTTGCAGCAATGCACACTGAATATTAGCCTTCTTTGTATTTCACAATTAGCAATCTCTTCCTATTCAGGCCTCGCTGAATGAGGTCTAATTTCAACTTGATTGATTTTTGGTATATTCATCCCGAGAACAAGTTACATATAAGCAGACGCAATCACATATTTAGAAAGAGGCCACTGGAAGTTACCTATGTGCGTAGATTTATATTGCCATATGGCATAAAACTTTGGCTTGTGAAGGGCTATCAGCGATTACTCTTAATAACCTTATACTCTTTAGTAGCAGTTGCTATTTGTTTTATTTTACATGCAGGGATCGTGCCATTCTCCGTACGGAAGGAACTCATTTGACTCACGCCCTAAAGGGGCGTTGGATTTATTGATACATGTTGATACATCCCGCACAATTGGCGGAATGAGCTATGCACACAACAGAGAAATGGTCGTGTTTATATACCTATGAAAGTTTGCTTAAAGCAATTCCTAGTATATTTTACATACGAAAACTTTTGAAAATATTCTTAGCTATTTGATTTGAAATATAATAAAACAATACTGGGGAAATATAGAAGCCAATGGTGTGAGGTAACCATAGACAACAAACACTATTTCATGAGAAATAAATTAATGTTGTCGTAAGTTTTATTTTATTTTCTTATTGAAATAGGATGTTTCTTCTTAGTTCCTGGCATTGCATAATGTTTGCACCTATCGGTACATTAATACCTGAAGGTATATTGGTTTTTGATTTAATAGCTACCAAAATAATCTCCGCTCATGCACACAAATAAGGTAAAAAAACAATCTCCGCTCATGCACACAAATAAGGTCATTCTGTCATGAAACGGATTGTATCAACTATATATGTGACAACACTACCGGTAAAATATAGCTTAAATAACAATGACATTAAATATCTTTCATTATTTATTTTTGCATTTATTATTTACAAGGACATATTTATATTCAATTGCATAACAAAAATGCCTTAAATCATATACCAACTGCCTACGTGGTGTAAGACAATGTTGAATATACCAAAGAGGTAATAGAGAAGCCGCATATCGATGAAGGACAGATAATATAATGGCCAAAAAGGTGCTAAAGGAAAAACAATGATCTACCAAACACTACACCGAAAACTAAAGATAGAGCAACATGAACCCCCGTAAAACCGGGGATTAACTCACTCGACTAGTGAAATCCGTCGTATTATTATCTACAACACGAACATCTTCTGAAATGGAAATCGTGTTGGACATCAGTATACTTGCAAAAACAAAGGTAAAACATGTACTCGTAAAAAACAATTGAGAGTAAAGAAGAACATTACCTCGCTTTTACGCGAATATCGAGTGCGGTATTTCGTTGGTTCCACTCTGATCAGGTCAAAATAAGATTATTCAAATGTGGTTTCTGGTTCTCCGCTTACAGCACAGAATTAATGAGCAAGATCAAAAATTAGATCGTTCATAGGATGGAATTGGTTGTCAGGTTACACAATGAATGTTATGATCGTAGATAATAACGAGAGCCACACTCCTTGCATTTGAAGGGCTTCTTTTCTAACTTTGGAAAATAAAGTAGTTACATTGCAGACTAAAGTGAAAAGGTCATTGCCGCGGTTGTATATCACCCCTCTCATTTCCGAATATGTCTATATATTGTTGACGTTATTCCCGCCGTGCATATTCACAATTCATGGGGCGCTGGATGTTAAACAATAATAGTGAAATGGATGTAGCTTATGCAAAAGATATTCACATTCCATTATGAGCAAAATAGCCAAATGTACTCAAACAATTTTTGTTATTAATGCGAAGGCGCACAATGTTCCTTCGAATGACAGTATTTAGTTGGGAGTATTTTCTTATTGTTGCGAGGCATATCCAACATAACTTTATGTTATCAGAAAAGATGGAAGATAGCAAATAAGGGTAATAATAAAATTACCGAAATCCGAACAATCTTCCAAAGGGAAAGTCAAAACTCATAAGTATATAAACAGACAAACTCAGTCAACTAGCGGAAACTGGGAAAACCGTAATGACCCTGACTTCGTACAGGCATTCCCAAGGAAATGGTGGGTTGAATCATATATTACGGCGCCAAACCTTCCGCTTTCATTACGGTTCAAAGGTTCCGACTGTCACTATAACAGCATTTATAACAATACTGGAACAAAATAGGTAAAATAGTAGTCAACGCAGTACTAAATTCAGTGAGGAGGGTGGAACATCTATCGTGAACCATCTCCATCAATCAACAAAACACTACACCGAAAACTGAAGATCGTACAACGCGAACACTACTAAAATCCGGAGTGGACTCCTGAATGGTGAGCATTTTCTGCTCCAGATGTTAACCATATCATGGTGGCGACTGCAAATCTTTCGAAGAAATGACTTCAACTAAGCCGCTAGGAACCCTTGGTGCACTGGCTTTCTTGTTAGCACCCCACCCTTTATCAAGGAACTCGTTATACCAACTACTAGCTCCACAATAGCGTATCAACTGAGAAATATACTGAAGGGAAAAAGAAACACAGGGTCAACATTTTAGGTGATTTAATATTATTTACAAGTATTCGAATGTTTTTTTCAATATTAATATATAAGGATGAAAACACAAATTTAATCAACAAGTTTTTAAAATTTCATTAGATTTTGATCAATAATTCATGAGTAATTGAAACCAATTTAACAGTACTCCCCAATATGTTAAAGTGAAATCGATTAACTCGTCAATATCTCGTATGCCCCCCTCGCGCATCTATTACAGCCCTGACTCTCCTGTGCATGGAGTTCATCAGAGCATTTATCCTTCTCATGGGGATAGTTTCCCACTCTTTCAAGAAGGCAGCCCTTAATTGGCCGAGAGTAGCGGGGGCATTCCGACGCCCCCTTACTCTCCTGTCCATTTCGTCCCACAAATGTTCGATTGGGGACAAATCTGGACTGTGCGGAGGCCAATCGAGTGGGTTAATGCTATGATTGGCGAGAAAAGCATGAGAAACTCTGGCTACATGGGGCCTGGCGTTATCCTGCTGGAAAATTAGGTGATGCTATTGCACAAATGGAACTGCTACCGGCCGGCGGATTTCATTCCTATATCTTACGCCTGTTAAATTACCGGCTATCATAATCAACGGCGACTTTAACCCGTGAGATATCCCTTCCCAGGTCATATGCGAGCCACCCCTATCCCTCTCAAAAACGCAAGCGTCGGCGAAGCGTTCCCCACGACGTCGGTATACAGGACCTCGACAGTCTGGACGAAAAAGAGTGAACCGCGACTCGTCTGTGAAAAAGACCCCATTACCTCATTGGAAATTTTCTGGGACAATGTGCCGCCAACTAAGCCATACGACGCGCGCGACGTACACGAGTGAGAGGAAAACCAATGTAAGGTCAAGGAGCTCGCAGACCAAACTCGCGCAATCGGTTTCCCACAGTTTATTGGTGAATGTGGCGATTATGATTGCCTACCGTAGTTAAAGCGGTTTCAGTGGCAGAAGCGTTGCGATTACGCAGGTGGGCAAGACCAATAGCCCTGTCTTGACGTGGCGTCGTTACGCACAAACGTCCCCGTTCCGGACGGTCGGCAACCCTTCCAGTATCTCTCAGACGACGAACAAGACGCTTTATGGTGGTAACATTCACACCAAATTGCAAAGCAACTTGTTGTTGCCTTTGACCTTGAATTAGCAATGCAATAGCCTGACCCCTCTGAACTTCCGTCAGCCGTGGCATGATTACAAGAGATTCAAATTAACTTTAAATAGTGGAAAGCGATGTGTATACCTCAAGAGTATATGACACGATGTGTTGACGAACGTGTTATCATTATTCTGCACGTATTATTTGCTTTTTATCAGTTTCTCTGATACATGATACCTTTCATGGATGAGTACTTTTAGACACCGATTTTAGTACACACTGACCAAGCCACTCGTCTGCCCAGTTTTCGTAATTGTACGCCACGCTGTTAAAAAATACAAGCATATTATGTTATCCTGCGTTTCTTTTTCCTTTCAATATACATTTGCTAACTAACATAGCAAGAGTGCACCTTAAGTTGTTTATGACAATGTCATTACGTACTTTCTGTTTAAACATCATTCTACCGTCAATATTAATATCATGAAGGAGGCTTTCCACTGGGAAATGTTTGCGGATGGGAGGTATTTCCCCAATATGTAATTTAGATCTTTAGGTATTTAACAAAGATAACATACAGCCAGTTAGCCAATAACATCTCTCCAATGCTACTTATACATATACAAAATATGAACACAATCCGACAATAATTGTGTGACGTCTGAATTTACAGTCCCCAATTAGATAATACCATTAATATATTCAGGTTGTCTTAATACCAAAAATATATAATCTACAAAACTTTAAATTACTAGAACACAACTTAGATCAGAATGCACAACACAAGTAGGAAACCAGTCAAAGTTATCTTTCTTTGTTCACAGAAGTAAAAAAATAGCATCATAAATATTATTTAATGCTTATATTACTATAACTAGATTGCTTTATTATTTTCCTACATTCGTTTTACATCGATATTGTTTTGTTTATTTCCCTGCTAGACTAAAGTGTGTGCAGAAAAGCAGATAAAGAATGATAAAATATTGTCTTACAAATTTATTCACATCTCGGTAACCGCTGCTGATTCGTATGCCACTTTCACTACATTTAACTTATAGTGTGACAGTAAGTTTGAACTGAGGAACAAGAAGGAACCAGAAAAGAACTCTACCTGGTGCTAATTAATGTTCGATGAACCATAAATAACCAGAAAAAACACCTACATGTGGCTAATTAATGTTGGAGGAACCAGAAGTAACCAGAGAAAACCACCTACCTGGGGCTAATTAATGTTCTAGGAACAATAAGTAACCAGAGAAACCACCTACCTGGGGCTAATTAATGTTGGAGGAACCACAAGTAACCAGAGGAAACAAGTTGTATGGAGCTAATTAATGTTGTAGGTACCAGAAATGACAAGGGAAAACCACCTACCTGTGGTTAATTAATGGTGCAATAACAAGAGACAACCACCTACCTGGAGTTAATTAATGGTGCAATAACCAGAGAAAACCACATATATGTGGCTATTCAATGTTAGAGGAACAAGATGTAACCAGAGAAAACCAACTACCTGAGGTTAATCAAAGGAAACCTAAATCACGTAAAGGTGTAAACGAGTACGCCACACAAGGTGAGAATAGAAACAACAAATTTAGTTCTAGTGGGTATTCATGTTTTTGCATGGATAGATGTAAGTCCAGTGACGTACTATCACAGCCACATTGCTCTTCTCTCAAGGGATAACAATAGCATATATTCTGTGCAGAAACACCATAATCTGGTAATTTATGTACATTAAGCTTAAAGGGAAGAGTTGGGATCTTATTAAATGTTTTAACATATCACATGCTTGTGTCTGTCTCAGGAGAAGACCTAGAGTTCCATGGGATATTATCTTTTTACTCAATGATCTGAAATAAGTGGTCGTTTTTTTAGACTAGTTGGAAATGTCAAGCAAACCCGTTGAAATAATATAATGCAGACATCTAATTTAGTGCTTACAAGAAACCGTCATCCGAAAGGAAAAAGGCAACTGAATACATATGACCTGAATTCCATTTGATCAGGACGATGGAGTCATGATTTGAAGAGAGATAGGGTACTAGTACAAATAATATATGGTTATTGTACTAATATTGAGGAAAATTTTTCCGGGCAGTACATACATATCATATTGCACGAGCTTGCGAGTGGAATATGATATACTGCGAATTACAATATTCCTCTATATAAGTCCAATAACCCTTTTTCAGTATATTACAAAATAGTTCAGTCTGTGACAATTAGGAGATAATGCCGTGCATTTTTCAAATGCAATACAGTTATCTCAATTGTAATGCAATGCTGAACATAAAAATGTTTTCTTGCATATCCATGAGTCTAAAAATCGCACAAATTAAAATTCCGCGAAATGTTGTTGACGACTTTGGTACATAAACAACATGACGTCATATGAAGACGCACCGCTTCAATTTTGAGAAATATCACACGTTGTTTGGTTCTGTCAATTTTGATAAATTTTAAGCCAAAATAAGTTTGCAAGGTAGGTATTTGTGTGTATTTTTGTAAATGTGACATGTAGGATTTCATGTTTTCAAGATGGTGAATCCTTTCAGCTGAACCCTTGGTTACAACTTTTAGATTGGGAATCGTACGTAGAATAGCACCCAATCAAATCAGATGATAAAACAAATTGCATTATAATTACATTTAACCCTATTTCTTTGCAACATGTATTCAAAATAATTCCGCCATCTTGCTTGCGTGCAAAGATAGTTTTACTCGGAACCTTTCTAGTAAGTACTAAACTTAAAGGAGAACGAATGGAATGCAATATCAGTCAAGATGCAATATTGTTTAACTCATTCGGAAATGCTCTACTTTTTAGGTATATCTATAAAGGAAGACTAGTAAATATTTCGGAAAATATTGCATTTTTATTTTTACATAGAAATCTACATGAAATCTTTGATACTATGTTATAACAATGGATATTACATGATAACGTTTGGTTCCATCATACAATGAAATAATATACCATTTAGCATTAATAGACTATTATATGAATGAGGATGCAGTAAAACCCTGCATTAAGTGGTCATCTTTGGGATAAAGAAACATTGGCCTTATAAAACAGGTGACCTCTTTAATGAGGTCTATATCATATGAAATTTTCTTACAGAACAAGAAAAATGTGATTTCTTAATACAGATGTCTGCTTAATAGAGCCAAATAATCTAAAAGTCTTTGAAAGCAAAAAAATCAAAGAACCAAAAACAGGATTGGTGAAAGTAAATTAATTAAGAGAAGAGGAAAACAAGTCATAAATCCTGTATAAATCAGTATCACTAATGAAAAATAAAACAATTGCTATCTATTATCCCAAATTACAGGACTATTAATAAAAAACTATGCACTTAATCGTGTTTGATAGTATGAAAGGGAATATTGTTAGCAGGTGATATACGTCTTGTGAATCAGGAGCTGAAACCTTTACATCTAGTTATACAATTGCTAAGCTGTTAAGGAAATTTCAGTGTTTGTATTGACACCATCAGATCCACCGAAAGGCAGATAAGATGATAAATCAATGGGAAGGAGTTTGATATTACGTTATTTGGCTAAATCTTAACATGGCCAAGAAGTGCATAACATTTTCGACAGCACCACAAATACAGTTGATGTGTTCATAATTTCGAAAGTATTAACGGTCTCCATCATGTTTGTGACACAGATGACCATGGATATGTTCAGTTTGTCATGGTTACGATATCTCGGTCTTTTCTCCATGATGACTTATAACTGAAAAATGTTAATATGATTAACACGAGGTGTGTCACTAGTGAAGCAGAAACCTCTTACCCTACCGGAGAACACGAGTTCATCCACGATTATTAGTGAGGTTCGTTTTATTTCTCGGTGTTGTGTTTTATTTTCTGTGTGTTCTTTTTCTATTGGCCGTTGTATTGTGTGTTCTTTTTCTATTGGCCGTTGTATTGTGTGTTCTTTTTCTATTGGCCGTTGTATTGTGTGTTCT
>MJUT01014737.1:98907-118178 GCA_002080005.1 Gigantidas platifrons | reverse complement strand
AAAACTATTAAAATTATGAAAAATCAGTGTACATTGCATTTTGAAGGAATGCCTCTGGTGCTGAACCCAAAAGGCCTTGAAGCAGAACGCGCATGGTATTTGTATAAACATATATTCGTGAACATGTGTCAAACGATATCAAAGACATTACTTGTCCATAACCCACTGTTCCAAAGCCGAAATTCCTTGAAATTCTAAAATACAGGAAAAATAAAAGTGATGATTTAAGTGGTTGAGAGTAGTAATGTGTGAGGATTTATAATCATTAGATGAAGGACCGATTGCATAACCACGTCGTAACCATAACCCTAACCCTAAACCTAACATCAAGACCTAAAAAAAAGTATTAGATAATACAAATGCGATAAAAAATTTATCCGTAAATACATTTCTTATCTATCAAGGTAACAGTAATCTAACACTAACAATAGATTAGACGAATGCGATAAAATTCTTATCCGTTAAGTAAATAAAAACCATCCGTACATACATCCGAAGTTTACCCGACAATCATATGTAAACAAAGTATTGTAGATAGTAACAACGATCGAATCACTAATAATCAAATCGCACCAAACCAAACATATTTCACAAAACGTAATCACATAATTGAACGTAAAGACATCCATTCTATATAAATCCAATGCAGTGATTGTACATCATTACAATGTCTGGAAAGACATACGTCAAAATTTTTTGTCTAAATTCAATACGGTAAATATAAAGCGCCCGATATATTGTACCCTCTATCTATAACAATTCAACTGTTCAAACAAAATAAATAAGTAAACAAATGGGTCACTTCTTTTGTTTCAATAGTAATAATACACTAATGCGATAAAGTCTTATCCCTTAAGTAAATAAAACCACCTGTATGTGCTAACAAGATTTGTTATATATTTATATAAATACAATACAGTGATTGTGCATACTAATGTCCAGAGATAGCTCAATATGTATGTTCAAAGGGAGGTAATAATACGTATGGTTAAGCGTATTCAAAGGGAAGTAACTCTTAACGTACGTTGAAAACGTAACGAGTGTGAGTCTTGTAAAATGCTATACGCGCGTCATTGTCCGTGTATTTTGTATGATAATATGTACAATTTTCTAGAATGGGAGATAATTCAATGTGTATATTTAAAGGGAAGTATGGTTAGATGTACTCGCCGCTGGCAATATTTTATCCGGGTAGGTATGGAGAATATTAAGTAGGGCGTCAACAATAACGAAAATTATAATCCAATTCTTTTTATTTCATTCGTATATGTCTTTCAATTCGGCCTCGATCGTCTTTGGGTCTCGAGCGGAGAATTCATTCACGATATCTTCCAGAATAAAGTTCCTATATCTGTATTTGACGAAGTGAACGCAATAAATTCCACAGGTGTCGCCGTCCTCGGGTTCAACACGAACTGAGTTGAACTTGTATTGCGGTCCGTTAGCGATCAGCACGTTTCTGAAGCGACGGTTATACGTTTCCGGTGCTCGTCCGAACGAATCGAAAAATTCGGCGGGTCCTTCTTTTGGGAAATGAAATGCCACCCAGTGTGTCCCTTTTCGATCGCAAGAGTCCGTGTTGACAACGAAACTCTGGGTTCGGTTCTCTACTCGGGCGGGGAGTTGGTCGGCGCAACACGCGGTCGCCGGCAGATTTTTAAGGTAGCATTCTAGTTCGTAGCCGTAGGTGCCTTCGTCTTCTCTCTTGGCTTCGACGGGACATCCACGTATCTAGTGATCTGTCAAACCCGACTCGTGAGCGAATACGAGTTCGCAGGGTCGACAGGCTAAGAGGTCTGGGTGTTCCTCATCCTCCTCCGCCGCCTCCTCCTCCTCCTCCTCCTCCTCCGACTCTTCATCTTTCTTCTTCTTTCTACTTTCTGCGGAAATGGACGAGACAAAACACGTGATCGTCTTTAAAACTGCATATTTCGAGGTTGTCGTCTCTCATGGATATTTCGATTTGTTGACCTATGCCACCACTCACTCTGTGATAGATCGGGTTCTCGAAAGTGACGTCGGTGACATCTTCGTTCAAGACACTCAACGTTAGATTACTGTTACCTTGATAGATAAGAAATGTATTTACGGATAAAAAATTTATCGCATTTGTATTATCTAGTACTTTTTTTTAGGTCTTGATGTTAGGGTTAGGGTTAGGGTTAGCGTTAGGGTTAGGGTTAGGGTTATGGTTACGACGTGGTTATGCAATCGGTCCTTCATCTAATGATTATAAATCCTCACACATTGTTGCGTAAAAAGGCTAATAAATGATATGTATATGCATGTTTGCTTTAATCTTCAAAATTTCAAAACAAGTTACGTGTTATGGTGTAACAAATGAATCCATATAAGCACAGCCCATGACATTGTATGCGTAATAAATTTTCAACGCATTTAAATAAAAGATTAATTGTGTTTATCGCCACTTTCAGCAATATTTCAGCTATATCATGGCGACAAGTTTTAGTGGCGAAAGAAGCCGGAGAGAACCATCGACCATGGGCAAGCAACTGGTAAACTTTATCACTTGCGTCTGCGAGTCAAGTGCACCCTTTTTGTAATTTACCAAGCCGTGCGCGAACCCACGCCGTATTGGTGATAGGCTTGTACGAGTTGTTAGGTAATCCCACCGGGTCCTTTTTTAAATGAAAGATAATGGATTTTAATGAAACTGCAAGTTTGAATATATATTTTATTATTTTCCCCTATGGAAAGGAATCATTGAAATAATTATCTTAATTTGATTTTAAAAAATCTCACAAAAGCAAAGCTGACACAATTTCTCATGTGCTAGGGTGATATTCAAATAGGTTTCTGTCATTTTTTTTGCATTGGTCTCTGTTTCAAACGTATGAATATACAAGCTGAAAGGGTTCCCTCTATGTTATACTATGTTTTCAAAAGCCTTTACAACAGTAAAATCGGAATCTCAAGACAAAGCAATTTTATATTCTCCAATAATTGCAAGTGAGCCACGACATATAAAAATATGTATACCTATATAGTATACGGTAACGAGAATTCCGCGATTGTGATTAGATTACCCTGTACATTTATACAAAAGTTATATTTTATCATTCTGTTACCTTTCTCTGTCAGCTGTGCATGACTTTTAATGTATTTCAAATGAAAAACAAATAACATGTTACAATATAAAAAAAAAACCCGTAACGTTCGAGATCACGACAAAAAAAAGAGATGAATTAAACAGCGTCACCGACGTCGTACACATTGATGATTTAGGAAAACGGGATCCGTGATACACAATGTTTAGAACGTCATTACTCTGCTATATTTGGTCAGAATTGACTGAAATAAGATTTGTTTTATAGCTTACAATATATTTAACAAAAAGACATGTAAATCTGAATTTCGAATTTTTACACCCATAAGGTCCCTTTTCGCAGATCGTGTAACATATACATGTAGATCTAATTACTAATTCTAAGCCAAACTGTATTGTCTCTTTAACAAAAATCATTGCATGAAAAAATGGAAAGTAAAACCAGACAATTGATGGTCAGTTCGTGGTAATTCTGGGCTATAATTAATTCATCTAAAAATAAGTGACAAGCAGATGGTGTTGTAATTTATCATGGTTTAAAATACCGATAGCAGGTTTATTGTATGAAAACACTTGCTGTTTTTATGTCGGAGAAGAATCCTCAGCGGATATAGTTATTTCTAAATAAATGTAAAAACGAGCTATTTTCAATCTACAAATAAAGATAAATAGAGTTGCATTCATTAAATATACACTCAGCGAATGTTCTATTCTTGTATATCATGGTTAAACGATACTTAAGTGTCAACGACCAAATAATGTTGTCAATGTAAATTAGTTTTCTTCTATACAACCTTTCAATTGTTTTACGAATGTCGTAGAGAAAATTAATGATCAAAACATCATTTCAAAAAATGCTCTGTAGATGGTTGTATTACAATTGTACTGTTGTTCTGAATCATATAAACGTTACTCACACATGTCTAAAAGGGGGCCGGGTGGCTCAATGAGTTAGGTCGTAGGATCTAGCAACTCATACAAGCCTATCATCAATACGGCGTGGGTTCGCGCCCATCTTTGTAAATTACAAAAAGGTTCACTCGACTCGCAGCCACAAGTGATAAAGTCTACAAGTTGCTTGCCCATGGTCGGTGGTTCCCTCCGGGTACTTCAGCTTCCTCCACCACTAAAACTGGTGATATAGCTGAAATATTGCTGAAAGTGGCGTTAAGCACCAAAAAATGCACATGTCGAAAAGTAATCCTTAATAAGTCATAAAGCATACACATACTTTGTTTTATTATGTGGGCAATTCATATGGATATATACAGTTTAATTCCCTTGAAATAAATAATGGCAATCTACAAACAGTGATGTGAGAACGATTTCATCGGTAAGGTTTTCCGTAGATATAGGAAGGCATTTGGCAACACTATGCTGCCATAGACTCAACACAAACTAAATGGATGCTTGTGTATTACGTTTATTGTCAAAAAGATGTAAACATAAGCCACATATTGAAGAAGGACTGGCAAAGCAATGACCAAAAGGAAAGGAGACAAAAGGACAAACAATTCTATAATACATCACAGGGAAGGCCAAAGATTAGACAACACGAAGCCTACTAAGCTGAACATGCTGCAGCAGGGTAAGCAGTTCCCCTGGCTTGCTAACTTTGTATTAGTCTCGCATGTAAATAGAGGTAATAACAAAATTACCGACCACCGAGCAATCTTCCAAAGGGAAAGGCAAAACTCATAAGTCAACAAACAGACAAAATCAGTCAACAACCGGAAAACTGGAAAAACCGCAATGGCCCTGACTTGGTACAGGCATTTCAAAAGAAATGGTGGGCTGAATCAGATTTTACGGCGCTAAACCTACATCTTCCATTACGGTTAAAAGGTTCCGGTTATTACTATAACAGCATTTTTTTTACAATACTGGGACAAAATAGGTACAATAGTAGTCAACGCAGTACTTTATGAAAATCCATCGTTTACTATCGTAAACAATCTTTTAGTTTATCGTTACGATTTTGATATATTTATTTTCATATTTTGTTTGTAGGTGTCAATACACTTATAGTAAGCTCCCTTAGACATAGATGACATTAGCCGATTGTCGCTCTCCTGTTTAGCTTGCTCCCAAAGACATTTATATTACTTGGTTTTCCAACATTGTGACGTTGAGTGTACTTGATAAATGTTATTTTAGAAACGCGTTGTGCGCACTAAATTTGATATCTACGTTTTTATTATATTGTTGTCATGGTTTTGACTGTTCATTCTTCACGACTTCTATTCCATTCTCAGCAAGTCAAAAATACACATCTTCAATAAAATAACATTTTAATGAATATATACTTTTAACAGTTTATACGAAACTTATTGACATTTCAATTAGTGTAACCTCGATATGAATTTCCCAGCAGATATCAGACACCGTGTAGACGTATACAAAAACACACCGGATATATACAGATTATTACATGGCAATTTTCATATCATACCCTTTATCAGCCCTTGGTCATGATATCAGCCCGAGAGCCGATAGGCTCAAGAGATGATATATGAACGAGGGCGGATAAAGGGTATGATATGAAAAATGACATGTTATAATATGTTTATCATATACTTCAACAGAGGAAATAACTGATTTGTACCAAAATGTAAATTAGTCATTTTGGCTAGACTTAAATACATGTATATAATCATAGAACAACAAAAATATTGTTTTAATATGAAAATCCAATAAATGCACGTTTTTTAACCACTTTCTACATCATAGGAGAGAAATTGGTAGTTAATAGTTTTCTGCGCAAATATTTTATAAAACAGTTGAATCCGCCGTGTCTGTAAATACAGTTTTCCGGAAATTCACGAAGTGAACTTACGGACATTGACGGAAAGGCATGTAATAAATTTCCGGAAGCAGTTAATAAACTTGCTTTATCAGCTCGCTTCGATCATTCTTGTGAAACTCGGTGAAATAAACATGACTCCTCTTATTATTCTAAGCAAAACTCAAAGTTTTATTACAGGGTACAATTTTAGCTTTATCAACTACAAGTATATGATAAATGTCTGTAGCTAAACAAACAAATGACTTGGCTTCCGATCATTGTGATTGATATTGTCTTAATTGCATTCCGTTATTTATTGACGATCGGTGTTATTTCAAAGCAAGATCAACAAAGTACTACAAGGTTATATCGTATCTTCTGTTGTTCTTATTTGTTTTTTTGCTTTTTTTTTCTTGGAGACGTTTCTTTCGTGTTCGTTAACTTATTGATGTATTTGGGATCATAGCAAAGTGGGATCAATATAGTAAAGCGTTGCACGTTAACCTTATTATTTCTTTTACACGAATTCCGCATGACATGTTTGTATGCAATAGATATATATATATATATTAATACAATCTAACACGAACTATCAAGCATTTTTTTTTACTAGTTTATGAGTAAAACTAACATTTCAATAGTATTTTCAATTTTTGTTTTCAATATTGAAGTGCACGTGCTGATGACGTCAATTGATATATTTGTCTTTCATGGTGGACTGGATTTCGAAGATCAAAAAACGAGTACGAATGAATTCACAGTATTATAACATTAAGTTTATTATAGCATGCTAATTAACAATTAACAATTACCTTGTGCCTGCTTAACATAGTTAGTTTCTCGTCTATGTATCTACATACCTATCTGGCTGAGCGGTCATGTATGCGCGGAATAACAACGTAGATACCAAGCTTAGTGCACACAACGCATTTCTGGAATAAACTTTATCAGGTAAGCTGAAAACAGAAAGATTGTTGAGCCAAACAAAATTAAGTTTTTAGGAGCAACAAAACCAAAGGGCCTCAGGTCACTGATGCTTAGCGAGGAGAATCTTAGTTTTGATCAAATAAAAAAAAAGACATATTTAGGAAGTGTAAATTTCAATATAAATATATCTAACACACCATGTCAGTGCCGAAACACTGACAGCATGGTGAACGATACCCTCAGTCTATTTGTTCTCACTAATGAGACAACACAGTTCCTATTTTTAGCCGTGTGAAATATCCTTTTCTCACTTTTGAGACAGACCAGTTCCTATTTTTAGCGATGTGAGATTGTCTTATCTTGCACTAGTGCAAGACAAAAAAATCACGTGCGTTTTACCGGCAAATACATGCTGTACAGTTTATGTCAACTGCCCCCAGTTCTCCATGCTTCACCAATAAAACCATGATTCTATTACATAAGTATTTTTAAATTAATGTATGTATACTATTCTGCTAGCTAATAATTTAACTATCGTGCACCTTTCATGTTTCACGGTGTATGACTTTCAAGTCAATGTTTGTTTACTTTGAGTAAATAATAGAGTGCTCTCCCTTGTTAGTAACTAACATACCTCCCTTTGACCAAATTCAAATATTTTTTTCACAGCCACAGGTGTAGTGTTGAGTTACATTTATCATATATTTATTAAATACATTGTATTTTATTATGAAATACATTTAAAATACTGCCAAGACACGGATGCATATGAATAAATTGAATATTTACTTCAGCAATGGAAACAAAATTTGCGGGAAAACGCTCGATCTGGAATGTAAACAAAACAATTAGGTAACAGCTGATAAAAGTGAGAAATAAAATCAAACACCGGCAAAAAGTGCAAGACAGGGAAATCTCCGACACCCTCGGGTAAGATTTCAATCGTTCGCTGACTCGGCGAGCCTCGTCAGCGAACGATTGAAATCTTACCCTTGGGTGTCGGAGATTTCCCTGTCTTGCACTTTTGCCGGTGTTAGATTCTATATGTCTCAACCCGTGGGTTAGATAAGAATTTCACGCTACTTTTCCCGTAAAAATGTTATATTTCTAAAAATGTCATTGTATCAAATAAAATCGTTTATATATCAATTATGATGTTCACCGCAAGTACAGGCAATAATTGTTTTATTATACCGAAACTCTATTTACAATAATGTTGGATGCAATAAACACTTATTTGTGTGTTTTTATCTTGTGTTTTCATAAACTTCATATTTGTGTTTTTAACTTCCGGTCAAGATTGTAATTCCGGAATGTTAAATTAGTGAGAAAAAGAATCAAACACCGGTAAGAAGGCAAGACGGAAAAATCTCAGATACCCGCGGGAAAGATTTCTATTGGTCTCCAACTCGGCGGAGGCTCGTTGGAGACCAGAAATCTTTCCCTTGGGTGTCTGAGATTTTCCCGTCTTGCCCTCTTACCGGTGTTTGATTCTTTATGTCTCATTCTACGATTTAGCTATTTAGTTTTAGAATTGTTTCGACGGTATTTTTGTGTTTTTTATTTTATTGTTGTGGGCGATGAAAATAGTAAAATATATTCCTTTCTTGTCTACCATCGGCAAGTCGGTTAATTAACTGTTTTATTAGAATTTGCATGAATATTATTTAATCATTTTGTGAAATATAAATGTTCAAAAGGAAATTTACTTTAAGCGTTCAATGTGGGTTTAATGGTTTCCATAAAATCGTTTAACCGATATTACTAGAAACAAGCCATGGTTGCGACAATGAGGTTAAGGACTCGTATGACATTACCTTGTTAAAAATGAGTGCAATCATGACATTGACTAGGCTTGTAGGAATTCAGGATTTGGCGAAGGTGGCATAGATGGTTTATTTTACGTATGTATCGTATTTTGCGAGTATTTGTTTTGATTTACTTTCTATTTTCCCCGTTATTGTTCAGGATCCGAATCGTCCCTTCTATTGAAATATCTCCAGGTTGAGGTATTCTATATTTATCCTAGATGTAGGGAAAACACCTCTTCTGACATGGGCACCCAATCTTCGCCTTACATAAAGGGTCGGACCTGTGTATCCAATATTCTAAAGTAGTTGTTAAATACTCCTGGTTTGTGATTGGACAATGGTGTAATTTTCAAGGTATCAATTCCACGGTTGGAATATCATGATATATTTTTAGACGATTACTGCTTACGTCATCTTGTCAATAATGTGGCTATCACGTTGCCAGTAAACTCAATTTGCGACCATCATATATCCAATTGATGCCGTGAAATTTCCAAATACAATACAGTTATCTCCTAATTCGCCTTACATATAGGGTACAAACCTCTCCTGGCCTGTGTACCAAATATTCACCTTTCATGTAGGGTAAAAACATATTCTGACTTGTCTACTCAATGGCCCTAAATCTCTTCAGATCTCTGTACTCAATATTTGCCTTAGATGTAAGACGTAATGAAATCATTAAATAAGAACAAAGAAATAAGTTTATAATTAAACAGGATAAAAGAAAGTCGTTTCATTATTATAAAGACATTTATTACCTTAAATCTTAAAATCGGTTTAGTTTTAACTCGGCTTTTAGGGTGAATATACTGACTATTCATCTTAAGACAACGAGAGATGAGTGCGATTTGATTTATCATCTCAAAAGTTTGAAAATACCAAAGTAGTATTGAAGAATCGTAGATCGAAGAAGGAGAGGCAAAGTAATCTCCAATATAAATATACACGATCTACGATTAACACGACACCCCCCCCCTAACTAAAAATTACTCTAAGCGCTTCATTAGTGACACCCAACGTCTTATTCTTGATAAAAAGTCACATATGAGACAAGGATAGGTTTGTTATTGTTTCAAATAGAACATATGCTTTCATATGATAACAAACTACGTACATATACAGTCCGACAAAAGTTAAGCACCACCTGACTTGCTTCAATAATATCTTTTCTAATAATGAACTTATTTCAAATCGGTTTGCTGTTTTCGTTACCTATACACACATACTTACCTGTGAAATAGGTTATTGATCGATTTTTATTTATGTGTATATGACAGGGTGTGTAAAGTGCCATGTGTACTTTTCAACATTTGTGTTTGCGAACGAAAGCTGATTTTTCATTTCCTATTGGTTTGGTATGGTGCGGCGAAAATTAACCATACCAGAAAGGTGGCAATCTGTTGGCATGCATAGCGGTGGTTTTAGCCATAGAAGTGTGGCAGACCACTTCAGGATTAACCATTCCATCATTGTACGACTGATGCAGCGTTTTCGTCAAACGGGGAATGTTACTGACCGTCCACGTGCAGGTAGACCTCGCAAAACGACGCCGAGAGAGGACCGACTCATATCCAGACGGGCGCGACAACGGCCGTTCAGTACAGCTGGTGCACTTCGTGGTCATTTAGCGTTTGGAGGCCACATTAGCACACGCACTGTAATCAGACGCCTCCACCATCAGGGAATGCGAGCGCGACGATCAATAAAACGTCCACAGTTGACATTACGTCATCGCCATGCTCGATTTGACTGGTCACATGATCATTTGGGGTGGACTATTCGCACATGGAGACGGGTCCACTGGTATGATGAAAGTCGTTTTTTGTTGCGCCCTACCGACGGTCGTGCAAGGGTTTGGCGCCAATGAAACACTTCATTTCAGGACAACCACATTTTGGGCACAACTGCTTTTGGGGTTGGGGTGTAACTGTCTGGGGTTGTTTTTCCTTTGACTGTAAGTTGGACTTGTACGTTCTTGATGGTAATCTGACAGGCCAAAAATACCGTGACAATGTGCTCGCTCCACGCGTAGTCCCCCATTTCGACAATCATGCGTTGGCTGACAGGCCAATGTTCATGGACGACAACGCTAGGCCACATAGAGCCCGAATTGTACAACATTTTTTGCAGCAAGATGCTGTTCAGACAATTCCATGGCCTGCAATGTCGCCAGACATGAACCCTATTGAGCATGTATGGGACTTTATTGGCCGAAAAATTAACCACCGCAATCCAAAATGTCAAAATATTGACGAATTAAGAACTGCTATCTGACAAGAGTGGCAACAGTTCCACCAAGAACGGCTTAGGCGTCTTGTGCTAAGCATGACGAGGCGTGTTACAGAACTTCACAATAAACGCGGTGGATATACTCGTTATTGATTGTTATGCCTTACACATACGTACAATAGATGCATTTAAAAGTTCTTAAAATCTGAAGACTCTGCATTTTAATGCAATGTTAAAAACTTCCATCAAAGACAAACTGGTTTTACGTTTTTCCGGCGCCTGTTTTGAACCCCATTTTTGCCACGTCATAGTCACGTCTTTCAGGATGATAAATACTTCGTAGATTGGTAATTTTAGAGCCCTTGGTGTAGTCTTTTAAGAAGTGTAAGAAAAATGGTGATATCTATTTTATTGGTTTAACAGTATTGATGTAAAAAAATATATCGATAAAAATATAGGTTGGTTCTTAACTTTTGTCGGAGTGTATATAAACTTTTTAAAGATAATTTTAAATTTGAAGATTATTTAGCCATGAGCAATGCAAACCAAAGATGAATTAATACAAAATAAATTAGAAATAGAACGTGGGCGATATTTTAATGTTCCTATGGAACATAGAATTTGCAAGCTATGCAAATTAGATATTGAAAATGAAATGCACTTCCTCTTGGAGTGTCCTGTTTTGGAAACCTCCAGACATGACATTATAAAGGAACTTGAAAACAAGTTTAAAAATCTTAAGCATCTAGATAACAAATCAAAATTTATTTGGCTTATGTCTGCTGAAGATATGATAAGCTTTATAAGTTGTTAGATAAATTATTTACATTGAGACAAGACAAAATTAAATAAGTGTAATGGTTAATTGTTTTCCCCCTCAATAACGATTTAAATAACATGATTGTTGGGTGCTCCGTCTCTTGAGAATGCAATATTATACAGTATTATCTTTGGGTTTTAATATTTCCTTTACCTCATTGCTTTGGTCACTGACATAACTATGCATGATTATAAACTTTTGCAGTAAACCTTTATTGTAATTTTATTTTATTTTATTCCAATGCTTGATAATTACTTAAATCACGCTAATCATTGTAACAAATTAATGATGATTTTTCTGCCCTTCGGGGCGTCTTGATTGACAATAAAGTATTTGTTTGTTGTTTGTTTGTTTGTTTGTTTGTTTTGTTCAAACGTGTAACAGCACGATAACACGATGGTCTCCAACCAGTTGTAGAATTCTTATTCTAGCATACGCAAACTATTCACAATTTCAGCGAATAGTAAATTCACTTTTATTGTGCACATATTTCAGGAATTCATTATTTTGACAAAAAATATATGGTGGACACATTATCATGATTCCGAACAAACCAGTTTTGTGCCCATTCCTTAATCCTGTGGGCCTAGCAGAGATACTACAAGTGCTAATTTATAGTTTGACAGGATTATAACTGGAATCTACGATCTACCACCATCGACGAAACGACGTTTACCAGTACACCACCGATGCTGTCCAGAAGTAAATTGTGCAGTTGAAATGGTATATAATATGCTCCAAATTACAACTCATCTATATAAACAGACCAGAAATGTCGTTATTAGATGTCATTGGTTAAACATCAAAAACTTGCGTTTATCGGACTAATTATTGATACACTGGTTAGGCTTGTGGTGTTTGACGTTACTTTCAACAATATTTCAGTTATATCGTGGCGGTCAATTTATTGATACATTAACGGAACCGTCAAAATAAACATCTAGCAATCTTTTTAATGTATTTTTGAAGTCCGCCAGACCTTACGAATTTGGCCGATTAAAGAAAGGAGATTTAGTGTTGCTTGCTAAACATCTTAATGCAAATTTTAAAGCATCCTTGAAAGAAAACAGACTATTAGAAATTGTATTACGGACAAGTTAGTTGATTGAGAACATCTAGGTGAAGAGGCTATTGAACTGAATGTTGAACGTTTTTATGCACTTCAATTGAAAGGGTAAGAATTAGAATTTAAAATAAAACAAATATAATTAGAAGAAGGAAACATACAGAAATAGAAGAATTAAATGTGCTATTAAAAACAGGAAATAATGAAGCAATCGTAATTAGAAATACAAGAAAGAGATAAAAACACGCACAAAATCAAAAACTTTAAAGGAGGTAAAGATTACAGACGCAAGAAAGAAAATAAACACAAGCATAACTAGATAGAATATTTTTTGATAAATGACTTATTTCAAAAAAATTAACAAACTTTGTTATAAACCACGTCAGTAAATGCTTCCATAAGCAGTGCGTTAACTCATCCCTAGACAAAGAGTCACATGCTCGTACGACACCTTTGGAGCCGTTGACGATTATGTGTACACCTACTCAATGTCCTGAAGCCCCGCATATCAGACAAATTTAGACACATGCCAGAAAATCTTCCGAAATATATCCAGGTCGACCGGTGTTAAATTTCATGCAGCGTTTAATTCAGTAGGTTGTATATCAGTTAAGATTTGATCAGTATAATTCAAGTCCTTTTCAGTCTAGAATTTAAATGTTCATTAGAGCGTTTTCATCAAACCTCAAGCAAACATGTTGCCTTCAGTTTGAAAGAGACTGAGATGATACTGTTCATTTTTCCGTTTTTTGTTGCCCGAAAGAAGGCTGTTGTTAGGGGGTCTCTTTGTTTCCGTCCATACTGTTAGTGAACATTTAAAATTAGTCAAAGTAAAATGTTTTGAACACATTCAAGGGAACCTTCTTGATTATGTATTTGACTTAAAGGAAAAACAAACTAGTTACTTCTTTCCAAATTGCCAAGACAAATTTGAAAAATGTGCACAAATAATGAATTTGAGAAAGATGAAAGGTACAGAATGTTTAAGCCTGGTGATAAAGTACTTGTATTTTAACGGTCCCAGACCATCTTTTACAACCTAGATACCGTATATGAAATAGAGAATAAAATCAATGTCGGCGTAAATAGAATAGGGTGTTTCGCATTTTTATGTTAAAACCCAATGTTGTGCGTATTAATGGAAGCGAGAGTAAACCAACTGTCACTTTAACCATTTAGAGTTTGACAATCATGACAAGTCATACAATATGGAACCAGATTCAGACCAAGAATTTAAATCTAACAGTAAAGTTAAGCTATTCTGACATTTGGTCACATTTAGATTAAAACGAGCACATCTATCATTAATCAAGTACAAAAATGGAAACAGAAGATTTCGGGTTTTCCGTTTAATAAAAAATATAATTTCCTGTTGTTCCATTAAAAGCAATTGCTGCTTGTTATGCTATCGATGTTGGTGATGCTTCTCTACTAATACAGTATCTGTGCCGGTTCAATCGATTGAAACTTGAATTCATGAGACAAAAACATGAGCAGTGTAACAGTGAATGAAGATCAGTACTGAAATCAGATCAATCCTTTCATTTCGTATATAATTAAAGAAAAGCTAAGTGTATTAAAATATGGTTTTTACCTTATTCCAAGGTTTGGCGATTTAATCGGTCAGATGGGCATATAAACTTTGCTAGAAATGTGATTTCTTGAAAGGCTACTGGTGGGTGTCCATTACAGAGGAAACTCCAGAAATGTCAACTTTTGTAACACCAGACGGTTTGCTTCAGTACAAAGTCATGCTGTTTGGTATGTAAGTTGCTTGTGGTAATGTTCAGGGAAGATTAATACTAATACAAAAGACATAGGTGGTTGTCATGATTTTATTGATGATTGTATTGTATGTAGTGATCGCTGAGGAGAACAATTAATGCGCTTCCATGAAACTTTTAATATACTGTCGCCAACCAAATTGACTTTTTTATCTTGATGTAAGTGAATTGATGACTATGTAGGACATAAGGTTGGTCAAGGACAGGTGAAACCCATCATGGCTAGTATGAAAGCAATTGAAAAATTTTCTGCTCATGATATACAAATAAAACTAATGAAATTTTTTAGAAATTATTTGATTTTACAGAAAACTTTGTTCAAACTTTGCTATTGTTGTTTATGTACTAGTTCATCCTTTAATCAACCCTTCTAAGTTATATGGAATTGCGCTTACCAGAGAGCTCAGATGCTCCGGGAGGCCAAACAGTTTCTGCTCCACTAGTTGCACCCGTCCGTCTACTCTTGCTAAAAACCCGGTGCTAAGTCATAATTGATGGAATGCCGGGATTGTGGTTATGACAAACTGAACTTATTGGTGATCAGTAGTTGTGACACAGATATCTCATAATGGCCAACCACGTTATGATCGCAATAGTAAAATTTCCGAAGTGATGACTTCAAAGCTACCATGAGGAACACCTGTTTCAGTAGCCTTCTCAGCATTGATCTTCTATCAAGCAAATCACGATATGAATTAAAGCTTTCGGATTATCGTATCAAGTGAGAGATAAATACTCCATGCAGGTGCTGATGGAATGTTGCTGCATATAAAGGAAAGTTCATAATGGGAGTACTGAAATCTTCTCTTTTGTCATAAAGTTTAGTGATTGAGCAAGCCTCACTGTCCTTTTCGAGGTGTAGGTCTAGGCATGAAGCAGAACTTGAAATTATTAAATGAATGTAGGAGAAAAAATATCAACAAACAATTAATATAATTGATAAACAAATTTGATATTTTTGCTAAGACATTTGATAAAAATCAGAAAAAAAAATATTGTTGCAATAAGATGAACCACAAAAATACCACACTCCCGGAACTGTTCCGAAATCCGATAGAAAATTTGTAGAAAGAGACAAAATCGATACTCATACCTCACATATACATGACTGCTCACTTTCGTGGCTTGGTCCAGGTACTTCAATGTAAAGTGGCAGGATTATTATAGATTTACGAACCTAAACCTCCTCTGAAATAAGTAAAATAGTGTTGTCAATGACGTTATGCATGCTACTTTATTTAATTCAGTTTATTGTCACATTTTCGTAAAATAAACCTCAAAGAAAACCAAAGAGGCAACCAGGGATGAACAATCCAGAAACATAGGCAAAGACGAAGACAGAAATTACAAAAATGAAGTCATGTTGTCTTGTAGGGTAAGCATTTCCTGCTTCTTCTAAGACACCCACCGTGTTGCTGATATAGTCAAGTTCCTAAATCATGTAATGTGTTTTTAAACCAAAGTTCTTCTCCTTCAGGCATAGATGACCTTGGCCAGCTGTGCCTTTTTTTTTTTGGCTATTTGGACTCTTTGGTTTTCCTGCTATCAAGGACTTTTTTTATTTTTTATTATTTGGCTTTCAAATAATTTTACTTTGAGCATACCCGATGAAGGTTATTCCAGAAATGCGTCGCGCGCTGCCGCACAAATTATGATATCTACGTTTTATGAAGATAGATGCTTCCTCTGAGAATCGATTATTATAAAACTTAGGTACATTTTGCAGCATGCCATACAGCACAGTATGATTGAACTGGAAGTCGTCTATTGGAAGTCATATGAACGAATTATGTGTTATTACGCCGCAAAAAATGAAGCAAGGTGCAGGTGTGCATCTTTATAAATCATTTTGAACTAGATTAACTTTACACGCACTTGTCGACTTATCCTGTGGCTTACAAACAGTTAAAGACTTTTAGAGCATTTCACCGAATAAAATCAAAAATTTCATTTAATCAAAATTTAGATAAAAATTTAATCACCTTTAAAAGCAATTAATCTATATACTTTCAAGAAATGGAGAGTTATTTAATATTTCTTTCGTTACAAAAGGAGATTATAGATGTCTAGATAAATGGCGGTGAATATGATAAGAAATTTTAATCAATAACTACAAAGGTTTAATTACAATGAGAAACGAAAATATACAGACAAAAACTCATAATGTTTACTGGTATCCTACATAGGTTAAAAATGAAATAAAAAAACCTTCTTCTGTCAAAATTCGTGGTCGTGATCATGTAATGGGTGAACTACCTTTGCAATAGTGTTCATCACCAATGCAGTTTTGAGTTCGAATCTAGCTCAGAGTGTCCGCAGAAAATGACCGAACTGCCGCCAGTCACTGATAAACTTTATCACCTCTCCTGAGCGAGATTCGAACTGAAAACGTTGGTGAGATATGCACTGATTGCATAGATAGTTGTAAATCCAACTATCAAACGATCATGACCACGACGGCCCTTTACAATATGATGAGATAAAGTTTGTCAGTAACTTGAGGCAGGTCGGTGGTTTTCTCTGGGTCCATCAAACAATAAAACTGACCAACACAATACAACTGAAATATTGTTGAAATTGACGTTAACACACCCTAACTCTACCTGTACTGTATGTTCTGTGCTATGGGACACAACTTCTCCAAAACTCAAATCAATTGCACTACTCGTACTTTGGGCGAGACGGAAATGAGTGCTTAGTGTAGAGATAATGTAATCTGCATTGCACGTAAAAACGCTCTTTATGAGAAATAAATTGTGGTAGGAGTGGTAGTTGGCGGACAGGTACACGGCCAAGTATACGAACACCTCATACCACTTGCCCTTTGACAAATGCAAAACTTAAAACATAGGAACCTACATTCAAGCTTAAACTTAACAAATATTTGAACATATCATTGAAACGAAACGCGTGGTATACATTTCTATATTATTCTCTATGACAATCCTTCGGTCAATACAACGTTAGTGGATTATTAGTCTACGATAACATCATCGGTGTTTCAGCATAGACATTATTTATTAAACATATGTATATGCTTGAAACTTATAGTTTCTAATTGGTGTAATTTTACGAAAAGGAAGGTCAATCTCTCTCGGACATAGGTACTTGCTCCCAAATACTTCTAGATTCTTTGACTTTCCATTCCCTTGACAATGATGACGATTATTCCAGAAACACGTCACGTGCACTAAATTAGATATCTACGTATTTATGTCTGCATTATTACGAGAGCGTTTAAACAGTGATGATCAACAATTACACCAATATTAAGAAAACGAAAAATCACCTCTCACTTAAATTCACCGAACACAAAACCGACCACCACATATGACATTGGAAATCCAGTTCCTGGCTTCGGAGAAACACAAAATAGAATATACAAAAACCTGCACAGATTAGTTTTCTTTTCACTCAAAAGATCGCATAATATCACAAAAATGAATGTCAGCATAAACATGATATCAAATGTTCCTTTATTAATACATGTAGTTATGATAAAGGTCTTTACATCTATTTTGAAATCATTATAAAATTGACAATCATTAAAAGTATTATTAGAAAAGAAATATCTGTTATCTGTACAAAAATAATTCCTTTTTTAATATTTACAATGTAATTAAAAGATATCGGATGGCATTGAACTTTCAAAGAAGGAAACGTCATTGCACTATGATTAAATTGCAATTGCAGTGCGTAGTCATGAACTTAACCATTCCTTGTGGTACATCACAACATTAAGAAAGACCTTGCATAAACTTGTCAAAACATGGCAATGGTTCGATAGCTATGAACGCGTTTGTTTGACGTTTATCAGTCCGATATGTCATATAATGTCCAGGCTTTTAATAGTTTGTTTCTTATCAGAATGATATGGGGTTAATAAATAAAATGGCAATACGATAGTACCAAGGAAGAGAAATGGCCGTTAAAAACAGAAACACGTACGGTTAATGATTTTGTGGCAAATGTTAAGGACAAAATATCATCAAGCCTAATATATACTTATACTTACCCTCATAAATCATGACACTTAGCAACATAATTAGACATTTATTTCTCATCATGGCAGGACAAAGTAATTTCTATGACGACGATGGTGATCTTTTGCCATCATCTCCATAAAAGACATTTATACTTAGAAGGATATGTTTGTGACGTTTCCCATGACGACGGTGGTGATCTTTTGTCATCAACTCCATAAAAGACATACATGTATATACTTAAAAGTATAGATTTGTGACATTTCCCATGATCACATGAACGTTTTTCTTTCTTATCATATTATTGTCGCTTCTAATGAATTGCATATGTTGCAAAAGAACGGAAGAAAGTTGTATAAAATGCATATCATATATTTTTTTTTATTAAAGTTGACATGAGAACTATGTTAAATAATTCAAACCGCATAAATCTAATTCAATGCACAAGACACTTTTCACGAAAAATCATCACCAGTTATGCACGACGCATTTCTGAATAACCTTCATTAGAAGATCAAAAACCGCTAAATTATTTGAAAACAAAATAATTGAGAAGTCATTAGGAGGAAGAAGATCAATGTACCTAAACAGGATATCCCAAATCATCTAAGGTCACTTATGTCTGGGGGAGGAAATTAACTTTTAATAATAATAATCAATAATTCTTTATAAGCACGACTTATACGGTCAAAGGCTACAAACAAACAACACATGAATCAAACACATACACAAACAACCATTATCATACACATACAAACAAAAAGCCTGTTTCACAATATAACAAATGTAATCAAGT
>MJUT01014737.1:68636-88404 GCA_002080005.1 Gigantidas platifrons | reverse complement strand
CACTCCAAAATAAATCTTAATCAAAGTGCTGACAGCAATGATTATAATGCCCCCATACTGAAATATACTATTGTACGGGATTGAATCATTTCTGTGATATGCAGCTTATGTTTGAATAATGAAATAATAATTGAAATTAAGTTAATTCTATTGTTAAAAAAAAAGTGAAGAAAACAAATGCCATTACAATAAGCATATGAATTTGCAGCCAGCTCCTAAACAATTTAAAACAATATATATGTGATTGTGCTAAAATAAGTCGATTTTTTTTGGCTCTGTCCATCATATCCTACATGAGATACCGTAAATTGGGATATTATGGCCGTAGTTTTATTTTGGTTTATTTGGTGCCTCTCTTGAAAGTGCCAAAATTAAACACGCCAAAAAATAACGTCCACTAAAATAAAAAATACCAATATTACAAAATGTTCTAGTACGATATTGATCAAACTCAAACTAGTCCATCTTAAAATTATCAATAGTATTCACAACTCAAGTATTTATGTTTCCTTCGAAAGTTGTGAGTAGATATCAGGATCATGTGGTAAATTTAAAATTAGTAGAATTCGTAGGCTCGAAGCCATTTGAATCAAAATGTCGTCTAAGTCAATACTGCAGTTTTTTAAACCTAAACAACAGGATTTATTAGTTGACAGTACAAATGTTGATAAATGTATCAAAATAAAGCAAACATCTTTTGGAAAGCACCAAAATTAAACATCCATATTTTGACAGAAAACCGCCAAAATATCCCAATTTACGGTAGTGAAACTTCTTCCCAATAATACGTTTATTTTTCTGAGGTTGTTCTATCAAATTAAACATGGATCTGTATCTAAAACCTTCTCTTATACTCTTAAATAATCACAGATTAGAAGTTTAAATGTGTTAGATTTGTGCATTTCGGTAAATAGGCCAAGAAATTGGCAAGTTGATATTCTAATTATCAGAAAAAGGATATCCCATCAATATGAAATGAAATAAAAACAAGAGGTTGAACATATATGCTTATTCACAGGTGAACATTTAAAATATTGTGTCTAACCACTATGCAAAGCTTGAAGTGTTCAAAGTTAACTTTAATTTGAAAAAATGAAAATAAATTAGAATCCGTGCATATCATGGCTAATTTACATGTTCACAGCAGTGTACACTTCTTCCACAATATTTTCTATATTGGAATTATAATCATTAGTTTCTAGCATTGAAATAACCTCTGATAGAGTTTCATCTTGACCGACATCTTCATTGGGGATTTCTTTAAACTGAACTTGTAGAGTACTCGAAGAAGTTTCTGATTTTGTCTTCGGCTTACTTAGGAAAGATGCCATGTAACTTTTTATCTGACTTGGATTCAACCGCTCCAACTTCTTAAAAACTTGTTCTCCCTATTCATCGCATGATTTTCGAACTTCATTGGCAAGTGCAACATAATCTGGCCTTTTCCCTGTTTTTCAGACATATTTTGTTCAGTTTCACTATATGTTTTTCTATCAATTTCTTTACTTGTAAGAATGCTTCTGGAAAATAAAAGTGATATACGATATATACAGTACATGTATAATTTGCATTTGTCAACCTTATTCTTCAGTGTTGGAAGTTCATGTTAAGTGGTTTCTTAATGAGTTGCTAGTTTCTTTAATTATGCCTTTGTTGTCAAGTAAATCTGTTGACGAAAAAAATAAACCCATGTTTTTTTTAATTGGCTGCCTTCTGGAGGAGAAAATTTCTTTGGAAATCGGTCTCAACGAGATTAAAATACACTATACTCAAGCCAAAATATGTAGGGAAGTAGTTACTACATGTTTCTAAAGCTTGCTTTAATTCATTCTATATTTTTTGGAAATGGATATATATCAAATATTACCCCAGATTTCTATGAAAATAAATAATGTTATCCTTGCTCTATACAACAAAATATTTCATCTGTCTCAGTTTCACTAGTCTACATGTACATTTGCACTCAAAATAGCCAGTAGGCCTTATTTTTTATAAGCTTGAAAAGGCATAATTCAACGGCTGAAATAACATTAGCCAAAATAACAGAAATGTGTCAATGTGATACAAATGCCCCGGCATCCTGTAACTTTAAAACCCAAAATTCAAGTTTGACATGTCCTTTATTGTTGATTACAACATAACCAAATTTCAAATCAATCAAGATTCAGTTGAGGTTTGGAAGTTATTGAACAGATATATTGTACAGTGGGATGGAATTTATTGTTGCACAATAATAATGTAAAGCTGTATTTCACAGACCAAACTAAGGAACCAAGCATTCAACTTATATACATGTATAACTTAAGCCCAATAAGGGGGGCTATGGTTTTAAACTTTTTACCCTGGAGTTAAAAATGATTGACGATTTGCGACAAAATATTTTTTTTCTTCTAAATTTATCATTATTTCATATACTATAATGCATGAATCAGAATTTTTTCCTTCTCCTCCTACACCAAAATAGTTGTTTAGTATTTGTAAAAAAACATAGCCATCTTTTCTCAAGTTGAATAGTTAGTCTCTTAACAAGTTTGTTCACTGAATGGACCTTCTAGCAATAACCACTTAGAAATGTTTTTCTCTTGAGGTATTTAGCTTACCAGAACCAACTTGAATAGTTTGTCTTGTTTTCAGGCAATACTCTTTGCATAAGGAAGGACTTGCTCCATGGTTCTCTCTAGATCTGGTCTTTCCATTGTTGTGCTTTGAATATACACATAAAACTTTGCCTCTCCTCCATCTAGTTCCAAAATATTCTCTGTTTCTGGTATGTTTGTGCAGTGTCCGAAATTCGATAAGAACCTAATTTCGATAGGTCAGTATTTTTAGTGTCGCATTCGGATACTGATGACGTCATCACCCGGAACTTTTTGGTATAGAACGACCTAGTGTTGACGTCTACCACAAGTAAACAAAAATCTAGAAAATGTCTTTAAAAGAAGTGAGTAACTTATTTTATTCCTCCTAGACTAGAAAAACTGTTTTCACTAATGCCGTTTTTATTTTACCGTAAAATGTTGATTTTCCTCATGAAAACTTAATTATAATCCACTGAACTGTTACTGTCTTGATTGTCTGCATCTACACTAATATATTCTAAAAATAGAACATAGTGGAATCCCTGTCCAAAAATAAAACGTTTGGAAAGTCAAAGGTGTCATGCTATGAAATTGTTCAAATGACGTTCAGAGACATTTTTAAAGAGTGGCAACTTACAGAAGTGAGAATAAAGTGCTACCAATGAAAAACTAATTAAATCTATGATTTTTTTGTAAGTTTATATCTGTATATTTATTTATTTTTAAATTAAACATGTACTCCATTAAAAAAAACTCGAATTTTATCAACTACAATCAAAGGTCATCATGAGGCTTCATAAGATATTTCATTTGTCTATATTTCTAACACTCTGCAATTTTTGAGAGAGAAAAAAAAATATTTGAAAAAAATATATACTTCACAGTATCTTCGAACTTGGTTGATTAGTGTCGACATTTTTTGGGCCGAGATATATCGGGGACGACTTTTTTAGGGCCGAATTAGTTGGAATTATCTCCCCTATCGAAATAAGGTTACACCATTTTCTTTCAGGTGAAAACAACGACACACTTCATAAGATTGACACCAGTCAAACTATTAATCGGATGTTTCTTCTTTTTTTTACAGTTCAACAACTATATTAGTAATTTAAATTTATTAAAGTATTTCATACAAAAAATCTACGGGAAGCTTGACATAAGCCAATAAGCCGTTACGTTATCGAAATTTGGTAACGCCAGGATATCTTGAGATTCAATCACAATGAATCGTCGATGGTGACAATTCCGCTATGTACAAGATAAAAAGGGCCTTTCTGCGTATTTTTTCAGATGATTTCAGGCCAACGATAAGGAAAGCTGCATCAGCTTTACATTGGAATATATGTATAATGTTTGAACTGCATGGCAAGTTGCAAAATTAGAAAAATAACACGGTTGGTTTATCCACTGGAGGCTGCCATTTCTAATTTTATAATCTTAGAAGTGAAGACTTCCGAAAAGGGAGGTTACTCCGTCACTTTCTCTATCGGATAGACATGTGTATTTTTTTGCTCAACTTTAAAGTTCGGATTGAAAAAGGGAATTAAAATGATATATCATATGTAATTTATTTACAATAAACACACACATCACCTTTAATAAGAATCACTAATAGTTTATTGCAACAATTTGCATATATTTTAAACAATGCCTTTTAAGCTAAAATTGCACACATGACCATACTTTTGGGTGCAAGAACTTTTTTGCAAATTATTTGCCAAGGCCAGATTTTTATATATTTTAGTTTTGAGATTGGTCTGTTTACAAATGGTCATTTCAAGTCAAAGAAATCTCCCCCAACTCCAATATTGTGCATCAAAATTAAGGATTTTTACTGATTTTGAAAATTTGTCTATATAGCATATTTTGTGATAGCCTTAAAAATGTTCACAAAGTTTTTTTCAAAAATTGTTTTTGGTGATCATTGTCTTTAAACATTATACTTTGAGGAAACAATGTGATTTTTTACTTCTGAGATATGTATTAACAATAATAAACCGTCATAATAGGGGCGTTTTATATCCATTTTTAAGGATTTTTGCAATGGTTAAGGGCTAAAATGAAAATCCTCATTTTACAAGAAAAATGAAAATATATAGGAAATATGTATGATATATTTCAAAATACTAGGCATCAAATATTTAGAAAATGTATAACTTTTTTTCTTACTGAAATTAGCTTTGTTACATTTTTTTGGGATTTTGCATGGTTTTCTGTGAGACAGACACTTAAGATTTTATTAGTTTTTTCTTTCTCTTTATTAGACGAAATTGATGAAGAAGAATTCTTGTGCAGTGATTTTTAATATATAAGTGAGATAGAAAAGAGATACATTTGGCAGGAATGACAAGCTGAAGTGAAAAGTCGATTGTTAATTAATTTCCGATTAATACCAGTTCCGCCACCTACATTTAATTAAGACGAGGAAATTCCTCGTAAAATTAAATAAGGGTTTTGGATATGTTATATGGACACATATGTTGAAGTACAGCATGGAAATAGAACACAAATACAAAAACGTATTTCTCAAATGAAATACGTCATTCGAGGTGTATCCTTTAATCGTTATGAACCATTATCTATATATTAGATTCATCGATTACTGCTTACAGTAGCGAAATGTAAATATATTAAAAACGCATATTGTTTCGAAACAAATTTATATATTTCTACTTTGTTCATGTTCCTTCTCATGGCAGATGTGTAACGTCTTTCTCAGTTTTTCAATGTTTTAATACTTAAATGCCTGTTCAATGCATAATAACTCATGTTTGTAATCTTACCAAACATTCGGTACATATAGTGTTGTGTCTTTGTCTTGTGTGCCATATGATGCCGGTTTCTCTGCATTGTCCATTTTTGATTGTCACTTCCGTTTTCTCTATGCTTATTTACCTAAAGTTTGTTTGTATCTCTGCTAAATGATAGAATGACTGCAATGGTTTCTGAAATTGTCATTGGCTGTATGGTATATAAATGATACACAAAAAATACAATATGTACCGTTAAAACAGGAAAATCCTAACACACATATATGAAAATAAATAATAATTCAATAGTCCAACTAGAAAAAGGGGTCATTGTGGTCTTGATCGTATGGTAGTTGGATTTATAACTACCTCTGCAATCAGTGTCTATTACCAGTAACGTTGTGAGTTCGAATCCCGTCCATGTGAGGCGTACTCGATGCAACATTATGAGATAAAGTTTGTCAATGACTTGCAGAATGTCGGTGTGGGCTCTCCGGGTAATACGATTTCCTCCTGGAACAAAACTTACAGCTGCAATATAGCTGATATATTGAAAGTGGCGCTAAACACAATAGCACTAACCCTATATTTGTATATTACACTTATACCGTGTAAACACCATAACCCTAACCCAATTAAAATATTGTAGAAACAAAGGCAAATTATATACTCCTAGAACACATACTCATGGCTACTCACACTATACTACCTTAGCCACATCAATAAAACGTGGCGGCGGGGTCAAGCTAGTTTAATAGGCTCAACATTTCCCAATTAGTGAAATGATCAGGCCAAGTAAGTGTTCTTCACATGTGAGTAATATGCCGATAATTACAGATATAGTATATTCTTAAACATGACAAATCATTAGAAGTGATCTGTAAATGAGCACGTAGTACACAGAGAGGTCACTCAGACATTCCAGACTTAATATGTAGTCGTCTGGTTAAAACGAATTACGAACGGAACTGTTTGACACTAATGTTCATTATAAATGTTTCAAGTCTCCTACATTCCGTCAGGTTTCAACAGTGAGGTTGTGGACGTGTAGGCCAACTGTCCATGGTGAGCGTGATGATGGTCATTATTTTGCACAATTGTATTTACCTAAATGACTTTAGGGAATATTCACGTATTGCAATATCACCAAATAAAAAGGGTTTTTGATGATATCTGCCACTTTGCCCACATTTTTTGGTGCCATGTTCAGACAATTGTAGGAAATTTCATCGATAAGAACCAAAACAAATATATCATATACATTGCAGTCAATACATAATTTAAATGTGTGTAGTATCTTACACATGGAGTGTATACTGTTGAAAAGGTGCTCCGTCAGGTGTTGTAGCCAAATGTAATTGTTAGAACAGGTTGATTATTCAACCACTGAAAACTACATATTAATCTTCCATATGACTGCTTTAATACGGATGTAAACAGACAATCATATCCAATGAACCATATATGAATGGATCTGTGGATAACCGAAACCCTGGATACAAAAGATATTGTTCATATAATAAGGACACTTATATGTACAGTATATATATCTTCGTTTGTTTTTGTGTAGCCAATTCATCACGTCCTAAAGTCGTCAGATTATTACAGCGTATTAAAAAATGTATACCCCCGAGGACTTAGGGAGGGTTTACGTTATTGGTATCGATTGTGTCTCTGTTTCTATCATATGTCGATTGGATATTGGAATTGTTCCGACAGAGTTGTATTTTGTTTTCTTTTTCATTGTATTATACATATATCAATACGTCATGAAACTTGGGGAGAAAAGGAAAATCATACATCATAATGAATCTGGTCCTTTTGATTCCTTTTTTCTAAATTATCTTTTAATCCTATACATGGATATTTGTTTTACTAAATTTTCCGCGTCTCTGTTTCCTGAAAGTAGAAGGTTGTTGTTTTTAAATGCATGAAAACATGAAAGACAGCAATGTATTCGATATAGTCTGAATTGCACTGGACTGCAACTTTCATGTCATATAATCAACTGAATTTTATTAATGACTAGCATTTTGTGTTTGGGTCCAATTATAAGCATAGGAAAGGGGTTAGATCTAATACTAATAGGTTTGTTTTATGGTTTTTGAACGCCACTTGCAACAATAACTCTGGCGATCAGTTTTATTGGTTGAGGAAATCGGTGTACCCTGATAAATCCACCGAACTGTCGCAAGTCACTGCCAAACATTATTACATAATGTTGTATCGAGTACACCTCGCCATGAACGGGATTCGGTCTCATAACTTTAGTGGTGGTAGGCAAGGATTGCATGTGTAGTTATACATCCTTAAAATGTAAGACTGTTTCTGTTACTGTTCAAGGTGTTTATATATTATTTGCACAAAATAATTGGTTGACCTTAATTCGTTCCACCAGCTTGGCTTATTAAATGTAGCAGATAATTTGGAATCATGGAAGTAGAATCTATATTATCGTTAGATGATGGTGTTTTATTTTGTGAAGAGTTTTGTTTGTGGATCTTACCCTCGACCCCTCGATCTGATTACGAGAGAAGACCATGTATAAAATAAATTGTTGTAGTTTACTACGAAACAAAAACAAAGAACGTCAGTCATCTCTGAACTGTTTGGAACTAATTTAACGCATGATGCTGGTAGTTATCAAAATGTGGTTCATAATAATATTGCAGTATAACATATATGATCTATGATAAATTCTAATATGATGTTCTTCAAACGTTTTGAGTCCAAACCCGTGGTAAAATTAATATATATCTACACCCATTGTAATTTATGACGTCATCGACAATTTATAACGATATTTTACCATTTTGTACATGTTAGAATCGAAATAATTCATAGTAGCCCGAATTTATATTATTTTTACCACGGGTAGGCACTTTATGCCTATATTTTAATAATAGGGGTTAGGTAAGGGGTTATGGTGTTCAACGCCACTTTCAATAACATCTCAGTTATATCTTGGCGGTCAGTTTTATTGGTTGATGAAACCAGAGTACCGGGAGAAAACTACTGACCTGCCGCAAGTCACTGACCGGTATTAAAACTCACAACTTTAGTGGTGGTGTGGACTGATTGTTCAGATAGTTGTAAATCCAACTGCCATACAATCATGACCACGACGGCCCGTGCTAAAATATAAGAAACAAAGCTACTGTCTAATGTATTTGTGTTCAGCTTGTCTTCTACATGTGATGAAACAATGGTGGAAGTTTTCATTCGGAAGTTTCATCTACTTTATATGGTTTCATTGAACTCATGTTACAATAACATATATATTATTATATTTTTCTATTGTAAGAAGAGTTTGAAGATACCAAAGGGGTAATAAGAATCCATATATCGAAGAAGAATAGTACAACAACGATCTACAACACACACACATAAAACGAATGATGGAGTAACATGAACCCCACTAACAACCGGGGGTGAACTCAGGTGCCCTGGAAGGGTAAGCATTTCCTGCTCCACTAGTAGCACCCGTCATGTTAATCTAGTTACAAACCCGGTGCTAAGTCATGAATGAAGAAAAGACTGAATAAGAAATAACTTTGTTTTTGTCTGGGGTTTTTGTTGTCGGTGTCCAGTAATAACTAAGTATCCCCGCGGCATATAGTACGTAGTGCTAATAACTGATAATGAATACGTAAGAAAGATTTTGAATTTGTAACTGCACGTCGAAATGATAACTGGTTAGCTCACCCAATGGATGCAATTGTGAGTGGCGCACGGTTTGGATCTAGCTTGATGTGTGGTGAACCTCAATGACTGTTTCACTAAAACGTGAATATAACCTAATCTATGGTACAATTAAAATGGGGTTGGTTAATTTCATTACAATATTATAATGTTACTAAAATGAATTATTGATAAATTGCACAGTGTATTCAATATATAGAAACATACATTTGTATCCTGCACTTTCGGCATGCTGTTTATCTGTGACTTAGTGCAGTATAATAATACCATTACGTCCTTCCTGGAAACTTAATATCCGTAATTATAAAATTTTGAAAGAGTTATTTCTCTCTTTGCCCTTCGGGCTTTGGGAAAGAAATCCTTCCCAATATGATAATTATGGATATAATGTTTTCATGAACGGCATAACCGTATATAATTTGGTAATTTATCCCCTAAATGGTGTATCAAGATAACACGACGATATTGTTTCGGGTTCAACGCCCACCACTCCACAATATCGCTTTCCCCGTTCTAAATATATTTTTCCTGTATTCAAATTGAAGGTCAACACACGTGAAGACATTTTCGGAACAATTTCTAGATGCACTGGAGTTAACTGTATATTTCTGTTTCAAGTTTCATGTTTCCAGCATAACCATTTTCTGATTATTGTTTTCGTCATGGAACTCAGACATTAATGGGCAGAAAACGTTTACATAGATATTAATACATGACCTTTTACATATCAGTTCAGGTATCAGACGTAGTCGAGGGCTGATATGAGTCGACAGATGATAGCCGATATGATATGGAAAAGGTCATGTATTAGTCTTTTTATCATATACTTCTGTTTTATGAGGAAAATGAAATAATTAAATGACTTAAATATGGAAGAGTTTAATTCTATATTCTCAACCGATACATTTTCAGAATACGATTGTCAAACAACATCGTCTCTTCCCCTGGAAACATTTATGACAGCATTTCCTATGAAGGGATTTTGAAACAAAGAAAATGTGATGCCTTTGTGTCGTTTTTTTTATTTTTTATTGTGAATCGTGACGAGGACATTGCCCGTCACGGCGTGAATCGTTACCATTCAAAATCATGTTGCGTTCTCCTTGATAAACATCTATCATCTAACGTTTTTATGATGTTTTTTAATGTGGTGTTCTTTACGACACTTGATTTCCCTCTCATCTCGACTTGTAAATAGTACATACATCTTTACTTGGTAACCTCCACTGATTCTTGTTGACACGATTGGTAGGGATGTAGCAAGGGCAAACATGTACTTAACGTATTAAAGCTAAGTATATGATACATAACATTATTACATGAACCACTCCTCTGGTTACGCCCCTAACGTAATAAATCAACACAAGCGACAATGACATTACCCGTTTATTTTAAAAATAGGGAAAAGGATCGTTTTCAGTCATTACAGTCACTATTATAATAAAATATGATGCTAATACTTTCGGATTAACTTGGTGGTTTTCGTTAATCATTATGGCATTTGTGAGGCTTGGTGATGTTTTACTGAATGTGGTTGAATAAGTTACTAATGAAACATAGAGTGTCACAGTCATTCTATTTTATATTCTGGTAATATGATTTATATCTTTAAGGTGTGTTTGATAAATTAGCGGAGAAACATATAATTTCAGAAATCACTCCAGGTTTCAAGATGAAATAAGTTCATTCAATGAAAACATATATATCAAGTTTAGTTCACATTGCGCATGTCTGAAAACAACCTTTATCAAGTACCCTCAATATCGAAACATTGGAAAGCCAAATAATATAAAGATGTTTGTTAGCAATAAAATCAAAGGCCTAAATTATCATATAATCAGTATTGGACTATTAGAACATACATTATCACATATCCTACATGATCACAAAAGGTTAATCAGCCTATAAACCTACATATCCAGAAGCATTTCCTTTCAATTATCACAAAGATGTCTTACACTATCATTTGTGTGTTATTAGTATCGTTTTGTCGCTGTTTCCATAATTTGTGGATTGGATTTTGTAATTGCTCCGTCAGTATAGTATTTTATGTTTTTCATTATTTTTATCATTATGAAAATAAACTTTAAACAGTGATGGTAAACTATTCCACCAATATCAGCAAACGAACAATAATCTTAGCTAATTGAACACAAACAAAAGACCAATACATAGTATGCTTGGAATATAGCTTCTGACTTGTGACATGCACAACAATGTGGCACGGTTAAACGGGTTAATGGGATCCCCGAACGCCCCCTCTTGATAACTGGATCTTCAACGGCAATGCATATGTAAACAGACAATAACAAACATGCATAGATTCGCTTCCTCTTAAAAAGACAATATAATATCACAAGATAAACATGGACAGTACAATAATATGTGTTTCCATGTGGAATCTTGCCTACCTTGTACAGATGTACATTACAAAGTTCGATTATTGTGATGCATTGTAACAGTAATGATCATGATGAATAACTATCTTACTTTTAGTTTCAAACATACACACACTACAATTGATGACCGAATGCGAAATCAAAAATAGCTTCGAAAATGCCCTGGTGAAACGCGGTTGAATTAATCAGCATGGTGACCTTTTAGGGAAAAGTAAATACATGTTGCTAATTACTTGTATTTCTGATTTGTATAATGTAGCATGGGTCGGTCATATGGTACTGTGGTAGTTAAGCAATAAATAAAAGTCTGCGAGATTTTGTTGGAAAAACATGCCAATAAATGGAATTACTTAACCCGCGTTGCCATAGGATCAGAGTATAATTGTGTTTCTACATTCATGTCCAAGGACTATATATCGATGCATAAAGAATAGCGTGTGGTGTACTCTGCATGTTTTACAATAAAGGTTTAATTCTTTATTAAGTAAGATTTATTTTTCAAACAAAGAAACAACTTCACATTTAAAATGAATAGCTGCAATGCCGTCATTGTATCTGTAATAAATAGTGTTTTTATTGAATCACTTCTTGACAATGGCGAATTTAACTGATCTTTTTTGTTAGCATGGTTAAGCCAAAATGTATTAATTGTATCACCTTCCGGTGACCTATTCATGAGAAGCGATTATGTTGTAAGTGGTCATTATAGAAATTCATTCCAGCATGGCACAAAACCAATCCAGTGCTTAGACTGTTGTACATTCTCTCACCGGACATTAAGTGGTAATCATAGGTGATAACTTCACACGACCCAAGGTCTTCCGTTCAATGTGATTAGATAACACATGTTTTTAGACATGTAGTATTATCCTGCAATGTTTCTATTTGAAAAGTCAAATTGTGTTTACTGGATATATTTAGCTATATACGGTTATTGACTAAAATATAACTTTTCTGGTACCTGATTCGTGTAGAACGAACAATAAGAAACGGTAACAGTATAAGCCGGGACGGTGATAGAGGACAGTCTTGAAAACAAATCAAACGATTGAAATAATTGCTCGAGAGTGTCCTCTACCACGCCCCCGCTTATACTGTCCCTTTCAAAATATTTAGCAGTCATTATGGACTATTTGACATCGCAGAATACATTGTCGAAAATAATCAAATTTATCTGCACTCACTGCGAAACAGACAAGAACACTTCATTTAAGTCTCTCTTATCTAGGTATTTCTAAAGCTCGCACAAATAAGTGATATATGTTCCGACATTACACATATATTAAATAGGGTTAGGGTTATGGTGTTTATCGCCACTCTCAACAATATTTCAGTTATATTGTGGCGGTCAGTTGTATTGGTGGAGAAAAACCAGAGCACCCGGTGAAAACCACCAGCCTGCCACTGACAAACTTTATCACGTAAGGTTGCATCAAGTACACTTCGCCACGATCGGGTTTCAACCCACACATTTTAGTGGTGATCGGCACTGATTGCATAGGTATTGTAAATCCAACTACCATGCGATCAGGACAACGACGATTCCCTATTGAATTTGTAGGCATGCACTTACGGCACTCAAGGTTATGCAAGTGGTATATAATGTGTTACATCCCAATGAGCAAATTAGTACGTTAGTTTCCATTCACAAGGTAAAAGTGGCAGTGGGAACGTTCCACTATAGATTCATTTCAGAGACACACGTCTAGTCTATATGATTCAGTGCTTATTTCAAAACCTCGTCCTCACAGCTGCAATACTGGTCCCTGGATATTTAACAACAACCAATTACTCAAGCATAATCAAAAATGACTACCTTTATGTAAATAGAGTGTAAGATGTTAACGTGGACGGTGTGTTTTGATAACGGTCTTTCCATTGACAATAAAGCATTCCTGGACTTATGAAGTACTTACTAAGAACAATAACACAGTAGATATTTCCATTAGTGCATAATAAAAACTATCTTTGTTAGGTTTGTTTATTTGTTTACATTGTTTTGTTGTCTTTGTTTTCGTTTTTGATGTTGTTTTTTTTTAGGGAGGGGGGAATGTTTTTTGCTTTTTTTTTGTCTGTTTGTTTTTTGTTGTTTGTTTATGTTTTGTTTTTTCTTTCTTGTTTCTGCCTTTTTTTTTTGTTGCTTTTTTTTTTGTTTTGCTTTATTATTTTTTTTTTTGCTCTGTTTTTTGTTTATATTTATTTTTTTTCCCTTTTTCTCTGAATTTGTTTTGTTTTGGTTTATAAGCTGATCTTGATCGCATCCTTTTTTATATGTTTGCCCTATTTTGTGCAACGATTATTGAATATTATCCCAATATATTTGAATATGATCCCCTATTGTAGACGATGCCCGATTAACTAAGCATACAATTGTCTTTCTCCTATTATTCACTTCTGTATCTCTATTTCGTTTCTGATGGAGTTAAATCAACTTGGATTATTAATTCTAAATAGAAGTTCCGAACCAGACACACGCACTACCTATATTGACAGTGATAGTTTCCGCTGTCTATAAAAATCATCAAATTAGCTCCTTAGACAATTCAGGATGAAGATTTCTCGCTACCAGCATCCTTTTATTTTAAAGTACATCAATTCATTACATTGGTCAAAATCGAGTTTCACCAGGATTTTGCATAATTGAAGGAGACGATACATTATTATCGGTTAACTAGTACGTTTTCTGAAATGGGTGCAAGATTTATCATGACATTTGGAAAATATTTTATTTAGAATGAAAAGTCATATCAAAAACATTTCTTGTCAGTTATTGAGATTTTAATCTTGTATTTCGCGTCGTATCGTGTCGTGTATATCAAATGAAAACCATATTGCTCGCCAGCGTGATATCTAATTTAATAATAGCTTTGTTAGTGTTGTAGACGTCGCCATATCTTGCTACTGTCATATATGTAAATATAGAATGTGATATTGTTTCAAAATAACAAGACGGGGGATTTGTAAAAAAAAGTATATCCACTCATTTTCCAATCGCATTCGCTCTTCTATTTAACTTGATTTATCTCATATTTGCTTATTTTAATAAACCATTGCTTACACTACACTAAATGGCTCTTCAATATGACTCTCAACTATTAACTGACCGGTATGGATGGCATTTAAGGATATGAATATTGCCCATCTTGGCTGGACATTTGACTTTATTATCCGATTAAGATCAAGGTCAACAGCGGTCGTTGGTTTTGACAACAGCTGTTTGGTTGCAAATATCAAGGGAAAAATAAATTAAAAAAAAAAACATTCAACGAAATAAAAACAAGGACATATAACACTTCAATTCCCTTAATATTTTGTGTCTGGGTATATTACATTATATCTTACTAATAGAGTTTGTCTGTTTGAGTGTATTGTGTTTAACGCCACTTTCAACAATACTTCAGCTATATCGTAGCGGTCAGATTTATTGGTGGGGAAAACCGGAGTATCCGGAGAAAACCATTGACATGTCGAAAGTCACTGACAAACTTTATCATATAATGTTGTATCGAGTACATCTCGCCATGAGAGAGATTCAAACTCACAACTGTGATAGACACTGATTGCATAGGTAGTTATAAATTCAACTACCATAATATCATTATCACGACAGCCCCAAATTTGGTTAAATTCAAGAGGAAGAACATACTTGCGTCATTATGGTTGCCTCATATAACATAAGGTCGATTAATATTGGAAAAATGGCATTATGTATTTCACCATTTTAGATACAATATTTAATTCAATTCTTTATTCGTGTTTAGATGATACGCATATCAACAGTTGGTTTGCTCAGTGATATTTATACTATAAATGTTTCTTATTTTTATCTTTGAGATGTTATTGATGTACAAAGTCTGCATCTTGATAGTACAAACCAAATCCAAAATATGTAGTGGTTGCCTAGCTTTCTCTCATTCATGATAATGTCAACAGTTGTTGAAAAAGAAAAATTTAAAGATACCAAAGGGGTAATCAGAAGTTGTAAATCTTGAATTGAAACTGAAGCTTCGCCCATTTGACTGGGAATGGGACTGCTTATTGCGAACATATGAGACATTTTTAGCAAAACCAAACAGTGTCTGCCCAAATCAATTGACTGTATTTGATTGTACCATCTCTTCGGAATAAAAAAAAAGATGATGTGTTAATAAAATCAAGGGCAAAACTACCACACTGTCGGAACAGTTCCAAAATCCAATAGGGCCCGGGTGGCTCAATGAATTTGGTAGTTGGATTACCTAACAACTCATCCAAGCCTATCACCAATACGGCATGGGTTCGCGCCCGGCTTTGTATATTACAAAAAGGATGCACTCGACTAGCAGTCGCAAGTGATAAAGCTTACCAGTTGCTTGCCCTTGGTCAGTGGTTCTCTCCGGCTTCTTCCACCACTAAAACTGGTCGCCATGATATAGCCGAAATATTGTTGAAAGTGACGTTAAACACCAAAACTCAATCTCAACTCAACTCCCAAAATCCAATAGAATAATCGTAGAAATGGAGACAACATCGATACCTCAAGCACACATGTACATGAACACAAATGTTCCTGACTTGGAACAGTCACTTCAATGCAATGTGGCGTGGTAAAGGCTTCATTGTTCTATGAATGTAATCTTGGAGAATGTTATCAAATGAAACGCTTTAATACGTTCGCATCATATCAAAGATTACATTATTTTGAAAAGATCTCATTTGAGGTGAGTGTAGCTACAAATAAACTCCATTCATAATTCCCATCCTACAACAGATTTTCTGTATATAAATCGGCTGATAAAATGCCGACTATAGCCAGTGGAAGGATCTCATTTGAGGTAAAGTTCGTACAATACTTTTTTAATGCACACCAGGTTCACGCGCCGCTTGTGTACAAGCAGAGTTTGAAGATACCAAAGGGGTAATCAGAATCCGTAATGTAGTAATCGCTGTCACAGCATCAGTTAAGTCCCTATTTAGTGTTCAATTATTTCTGGAAAGAACTTTTGAGGGGAAAAGTCAAGAATCTAGAAGAACATAGTCGTACCAGGAAATTACAGGATTTTAATAGAAATAAATATAAATTCAATTTAACGAACATTGTTGTAACCTCAGCGTACAGTGCATCTGCTCATCTTCAGCTTTTATGCCACGGGGACGAACAACAAATTTATTATTGTCTACACATTCAACCTTAGGGACTGTAGAAAATGTAGATGAACGATTTTAATGTGTGACATTTATTTCTAATTCTTTAATCAGACAGTCATAAAATTGTGTTTACGAGGAAGGAATTTATTACTTGTCACCTTCAACGACAATATATTTGTCATTTAGTCTTGATAATTATTGTACTACAAAATTGTTTTTAAAATTGAAAATGACTCCAGAGATTCTGTATTTTTTTAATAAGAATCTGAATGAATTTGACCAGCTGAAACAGTTTCAAGTATTCTCGCTTTGCCAAATTTCAAAAATTTTCCTCTATGGGACCCATCATTGTCTGAAAATCATGTTTTCGATTAACCACTACTTGTGTTGTGATAATTGGGACGTTTATCCAAAATGTCGCGTTGCTGTCTTCTGTGAAATAATTCAAGATCACCTCTCCATAACAATTGTTTTGTAACGAAATATTTTAAATGAACAAACATTTTATATTATCATCCTCTAAAGAGCTAACATAAAGGATGATGATGTTTTTGTCTTCTGTGTAGCGTTTTTTTTAGTGTTCGTGTTATATATTGTTGTCTGTATAGCGATTTTAGTGCATCTGTTGTATAATAAATGACCCATTTCCATGTGACCTTCACCAGTGTTTTAAATAACACGTCAAAGCTTGTGTTGATGTGAGTGTTCTAAAAATAGCCCTACAATAGCCATAGGTGATGCTCTTATAACCCAGTTCAGATATCTTGCATAATATATCACACTGCACACATGATACACGTTACAGTATAATTGTATGCAAATTGTTTGCCAGTTTCTGCTAAAACAGAACACACAAGACGTTAAAATACCTTTTTAGGTTTAATTCAATAATATACTGTCATTGATTATAAATGCACTCAATTCACAGCATGACCAAATTCTTGTCATTGGTCATCCTGTCAATCAAGGAGAGGCGTGTCTTTCATGAAAATTCATTGATAAATCCCACGTGCTTGCGTTTTTGTAAGTAGAAATACGGAGTATAAATAATTTCGCGCGCAAACATCGCAGTTTGTCCCCGCTGCATAAACCAATCACCGTTTACAAAAAACGCTACACAGAAGACAAAAAAGGTTTGTAGTAGGCATTTTGTAGTGTTGTATATTGTCAATGGCACAATATAGCTGAATTACTGCAAAAGTTCGCGTAAAGAACCAATCAATCAATTATTTTCAAAATATTGCCATGATATTTTTGATTGAATATGTACTGTCACCTTTGTCAGCTAAAATTACTTGCAGACGTGTCTGGTTCAAAGGTAGGTTCTTCGCTGTCAATATTAAAAATTAGAAGTCTGTGTATAGAAATATATATGAAAATGACAAAAAGACTGCATTATTTAAACAAAGATAAAAAAAAATAAAAAAAGAATACGAATATTTTGCCAGGACCATAAGAAGTGTCTCGGAATTGGCATTGGGATTGAACTGCGGATTGCCTTTTTAAATTTAGATAATGTGTCAAGATTACGCACTGAAAGATTAAGGCTATTCCATTCCCTTACTGTAGCTAGGTCAAAAGAATCTCTAGTTAAAGATAGTCTACAGAATGGAACAATAATATCGTTGCCATTTCGAAGGGGATAAATAGTCGTACTTTGGATTGTTGGGGGAATAAGATCGAGTAAATAAGAGGGTGTGCTACCGTTTTGGATATTATATAATAATTGGAGCTTTCTCCTAGTTCTTCTTTCTGCCAATCTCTCCCAGCCAGTTTCTCTATATAGATATTCTGTGTTGGTAAAGATTGGAAGTCCGGTGGAAAAAAAAAAAGAATACGAATATTTTGCCAATACATATTCATTTATCTCTTTTGGCACAAAATTGTAAATTAATGAAAGTAAGAAGAAAACATAAAGTTCTCGTCAATCTGGCACAGATATGACAGTAGGAGATTTTGGATATCATGTTTAGTTCCTTTGGATTTCTAACTCCCAACGATTTTGTATGTTATTTTGTTTTCCAAACTTTGATCTTTTAAACGTACATAATAAACGTCATTCGAGAAACGCGTTGTATGCACTAAATTAGATACCTACGCTTTTATCATGGCTGATTACATGGCTTTTATCATGGCTGATTACATGGCTTTTATCATGGCTGATTACATGGCTTTTATCATGGCTGATTACATGATATTGATTACACCGTATATTAGAGAACATTATCTACTTGTAATATGAAATCATTCTTTTCCTTTGATCTTTTATAGTCTATATACTAGAAATGTAAGCAACAACTAAGAATTATGAAATAGTACACTCAGAAACCTGTACTGTCCATCGCATACGAATACAGACAAATGTCGGTTAGACGGAGACCGCAATAGATAACTGTTTGAATGCTAAATGTCTGTAAAAATAAAATATACGTCCACAAAACACAAATAAATAGGTTGTTGAGCACAATGTTTGACATTTTGAAAATGTCAGTTTTAGAGGAAGAAAAGTTTGAAGATACCACAGGGGCAATCATAAACTGTAATTCGAAGAAGACGAGACAAAACAATGGCCAAACGAAAAAGGATAAAAATGATCTATAAGACACTAGTATATCAAGTAATTTTGCTACAGAGTGGTATTTCAGAAAGAAAGACTTTTCTCTACTAAAAGATATGTATATGGAGGGACCGTCGTGGCCGTGATCGCATGGTAGTTGGATTTACAACTACATTTACAACCAGTTCCCTTCACCACTAACGTTGTGAGTTCGAATCCTGCTCAGGGGAAGTGTACTCGAAACAACATTATGTGATAAAGTTGTCAGTGACTTGCGACACATCGGCGGTTTTCTCCAGCAATAAAACTGAGCGCCAGGATGTGACTGAAATATTGTTGAAAGTAGAGTTAAACACCCTTACCCTAACCTTATACGATCATCATTTTCACTCTAAAGAATCAAAGTTGGACTGATTGCATTAACAGCGTTTTAGGTTTAGTGTGAAGGATGATAGTATATGAAGTACTGAAGTCAGATATCTTTATAACGTTACAAAAGATAATAGAACTGGATTTTATGTACTCCATGAGAACTGCTGCGGATCCACATCTTATTCCCACATTTTCTTCATAAGCTGCTATCGCAGTACATTAAATTTGAATTGACTGAAAGACCGACCATTTAACTTGCAGGAGGGGGGAGGGGGGGGGGGG
>MJUT01014737.1:48381-64851 GCA_002080005.1 Gigantidas platifrons | reverse complement strand
AATTACTGCGGTCCTGGGTCGATCGTAGAATACCGCAGAAATTACCGGTTATACGGTATTTACATGAATGCATATATATATTTGACATTCAACATTCATTCTTCAGTTTGAAAACAAATTACAAATGTTAAAGTGACATTTTTAAGAAAATACAATTTGATGCTGGCTTCGCACCGTAATGGGTTTTTTTTCCCCTGCATATTATTTTATGCATAAACGAAATATTATCATAGATTATTACATAGTTTGCTATTTGAATATATTATGTATAATGTTCAAGATTATAGCATTCTTTATGGAAAAAAAACTGTTCGTCCGGGTATATGTGAGGGGTGGCATTTTAATCACACGTGACCGCATTACTTCACCAAGAGGTGAGTTTTATCCAATAAAGTTAGTTTAACCCCGTCTGTTTTATTGAAGCCTGGGTATGTGATGTATTTGCTTTGATTAAAGCCTGGGTAGGTGATGTATTTGTTTGCTAGGAATATCGATTTTGCCTCTTTGTGTGATTTTTCTGTTGGATGTGCTCTGACAGTGTGGTATGTTTGTGTTTTTCGTTCCATTGCAAATTATTGGTTTTTTCTTCGTGATTGCAACCACATCGGCGATGCAAATGGTGAGCGTACTCGTCTCGAATCACGCGTGCGATAGATCAAGAGCCCCGGTCGTGTCAAACAAAAACACTATCATATTGATATTTGCTGCTTCTCCACAATGTACGCAGCATTAAGTAACAATACAAAGACTTGTAGGCATCAGGCATCAGGATAGTGTGACGGAATGGAGGGACATGTCTATCAACGAACGTTGGTTTCTGTAAATTACCACTATAGCAATGCAACTACTCGTGTTGGTCTAGTACAAAGTGAACCAACTTGTTTTCATCATGATATGACTGAACAATTGCTGCGTTTGTATTAAAGGAAAACTCCATGGTCTTAACAAGTTAGCGTGAATATTTAAATGACATTAACTAAAAGACATTTGTGTTATTGACTGCTAAAAATAATATACCGTAAGGTAGAATTTGGTGATTGAAGTTGCCTGTTGCACCAAACAATGGGGGTCGCCATTTTTCAACACTCTACAATGTGAGGAGACAAGGAACATAATTATATATATAATCCATTCTCGGATTATACCTGCAATTAAAGGTCTTCCGAAAGAGCAGTGACGTATTAGTGTCGGTATCGTATATTATATCAGCATTGATCAGTTGCAATTTTATCATTAAAAATTATGTAATTCGTAAAATAACGTCGTATATTTATCTTTTGATATTTACAAAATCATTATGACTTTATGTTAAGCATTTTATTGCACTAACGAAATTAAAAGGGAATATGTAAGAAGATGTTTTGTGTGTAATTACCCTTGTCGACACATCGACCAGTGACCTCGAAAAACACGGGAAAGTACGACAGCATTGGGGACAAAAAAGAAAAAAAAGCATGTATACGCATAAAATGAGTTAAAACTGACAGTTATTTAAACTGTACTGTCAATCATGTAAAACATGAAATTCTCTGAGATGAAATTATACGTAGACCCTCCCCCCTCCCGATACAAATAAACTCCTTTGTTTTATGAAAATGTAACATTGGAGGGGAATATTAAGAACAATTTTTAGAACGATATACGATTATAAACATTGTATTGCAGTTGATCTTATATTAAAATATAACCAAACGGGCACGATGTTGGGAAGAGTCAGATACATGTTATTTATTCAACTAACATGATCCGGCCGTGTGACGTCACATGAATAGGTGTCATGGCCGCTTACACTACGACAGGAAATTCCAAATATTCACATTTTTAATTGGGTATATTAATGTTAATAAATGTGTTTTTTTTTTAAATAATAAGTTATTTATGAATAAAAAGTTATAATGAATTGAATTAAAACAACTTTTCAACTGACTAGAGTATTCCTTTAAATAAGGGTAATAACAAAATTACCGAACACCGAGCAATCTTACTACGGGAAAGGCAAAACCCATAAATCAATAAACAGACAAAATCAGTCAACAACTGGAAAACTGGGAAAACCGCAATGGCCCTGACTTGATACAGGCATTTCCAAAGATATGATGGGCTGAATAAGATTTTACGGCGCCAAAAACCTCGCTCCCATTACGGTTAAAAGGTTCCAGTTGTCACTATAACATTAATAGACAACAAACACTAACTCACTCACTCACTCTTCGTGAGGTCGTACAATATCGTTGTTTAGGTAGTAATATTTTCCCTTCTGTGTGATTCATGATCCATTTAACCATATGATATCTGCTACTTATTTTTTTAGATATAAATACATCTTAAAGACAAAGATAACCAAAATATTCTGATGAATAGCTTATTTTCCATACACATAGATAAAGCCAGCTGATGGAAAGACAAGCCACGTAGAGGGGTAAAACATATTGAATCATAAATCCCCCAATTCATAAACATTCACCCAGACGACAAGCAATACATAATGGACATGCAGTGAATCTTGGATAAATCGAACATCGTTGGCATTTGGGACCAGCTTTTGTGTTCAGTATATACAGGTTAAGCTAACATATTGTTCCTATATCTAAAGTGCGCTTTATTCAGGGTTTGGTTTAGACAGGTTTCACCTAAGCACTTAAAGTGTTCACATACCATCATATAAGCATGAACAATGCAATGGCAGGATCAATGAATGGAGTGGTTACTTGATTGCTAGCAAAGACGATAGCACACACAAGATGGAGGTATTACAGTTAGTATAAAGTTCAGTAGACATTTTGTTGTATATATCTAGTACTACTACTTGTAAATATTCACAGATATTAAAGGTTGATTGGTGGTATAGTGGTTATACCGATCTACAGCATTCACTTTTTTATTGGCTATGAGGACAACAGTAAGTTTATCACCCGCGAAACGCCAATTATTTCTCTACGTAAAGCGAAGGGTAAAAGTTGGCGATGAAGGGAGATAAGCTTTTTCATTGTCCGAATAAACTGTAAGTAAGTGTTTTATTATAGCAAAGGCACCATAGGAAATCTGAAACAATATATGGATACTACAAAGACAGAAATATAACTTAGAATCATACAATGAAGAAAATATCAACAATAAACTTGTTTTAGAACAAATCTAACCAGTTTAAAGAATACACAATCATCTAGTCTTTGTTTATCTAAATTGTTGTATCTAGTGAACGTCAACTTTGGCATTTGTCTTTTCTATGGTAAGCAAATATTCGTATACCTCCGTCCTCTATGTATATTATCTTAAACCAGAAAGATCCGAATAATTAAAACTGTGGGGTAAAGTATGATGTTCTTTTACAATAAATAGTATCCCTAGAGCAAATATTAATTAAGATTACTTACCTAGGGTCAATTGTCCTTGAAAACATTAACCGAGATTCACAATCAGATTTTTATGTTACATAACAGACTAAACAGTCATTTTTATCTTAATTTAATTGTATATAGAAAATGCATACTAAGGTAAAATAAACTATAATATCCAATACGCTTACAGATGAAGCACATGTTCGTTCTTAACTTACGGTGAGGTCTGTTAGATTTTTACGTTAAGCGGGAACGCTTTCCAAGACCTTAGCGACGCTAAATAGATCTATTCGAGGACGTCAGCTTCTTCATCCGCTAACCTTGAAAGCACAATATTCTGTAATGTTTTATCAAGACAGAAAGATATCTGCTGATAATAGTATATGCTAGCAGTACATTTGATTGATAGAGGTGGGGGAAATGCTACCATTTGCTCTCTTGGGAACTTTACTTGTATTTATTTTACAAATATAATGATAATTCAAATGATCTTTGTTTACAATTTTATTCCTGATGTAAACAAAGAAACGTCTCCAAAAATTTGAAACCATCGCTACACAAATTTTATGATCACCATATCCAATTCTCAATTTGCAATTTAAGAAAAAATCCTTTTAAGTAGTTTTTGTCTCCATAACGGACAAGACTTTTACTTCGGGTGTCTAATCGAAAACAGGAACTGATTTGCTTACCCTCTGAAGACAAGGTGTTTTAGAGGGATGGTCAGAAGCCGTACATTGATGGAGAAGCAACACAATGGCCAACAACAAAAAAATGACAAAAGCACAAAGAATAATACATACCACACATGAAGGTTAAGATTGGGCAATGCAAACCCCGCTAACAACCGGAGGTGAACTCTGGTGCTCTGGAAAGGTTACATGTTCCTGATCACATAATTTCACTCGTAGTGTTCCTCTTGTTAAAAATCTGGTGATAAGTCAAGAAGTGGTACAGGAGGTCGCAATTGCCATTACGTCCCATGGAACATATTTGTGGCCGTCTGTGACAAAGATATTCCGTAGCGGTTAATCAGGTCATGATGACGACAATTACACTTTCGGAGCAATGAATTCAGATTAACTACTAGGAACCATTGATGCAGCATCTTCATTGCTAGCAGCAACCATCAATCACGGATACTATGATACAGACTCCGGTATATTATGTCAACTGAGATATATTTATATTCTTTGTTGCAGATATTTAGATTTCTTATACCTGTCGTGAACAAAATGAATGTGTATCTTTGAATTATTTTATTCAATTATTTGCAGAAAGTTCTGCATATTAATATTAAAGAAAAATAATAAACACACAGTGTTATTGATGTAGTAAACCAATGTCTCGGAAATGAGCATTCTAAAATCAAATCTTATTATTCAAGGTTTTATGAAGTATATTTCACCATTGTAGTGATTAAGCCCGGATGCTTAGGTAAATGCAAATTCAAATATCATTCGATTAGAGCCATGGAGGACAGAAACATATTTATATCCCACAATTGCATTCGTATATTACAAACCAACCCCTACTGACTGCCACGATACAGTAGCATAGCTAGAGGGGGGTCTGCCCCTGACGGCACTTTTATGGGGGCGGCACATTTGCGTCAGCTACATATAAGTTCCTATTGAAATAAAAATGGCTTTAANGTCGGCATATTACTAGCTATTGGCCGAACAATAAACATTAGTCAGTGATATATTCAGGAATGTTTTCTGGTTTATCATTGTTGACAATGTGAAACCTGTAAATACCGAAGGTGCGTTGATTTAATGCTGCAATAAGGGTAATAACAAAATTACCGAACCCAGAACAATCTTCCAATACCACTGTATGTGAGAGACGCCATCGTTGTTGTTATCTTATAAATGTTACTTATTTTCATTGACAGAAGTTCGTTTGATCGTATGCGTTATTCTCTTTTTCGTCTTTTAATTTAATTCTTTATTTATTTCAAGAGGATTGCCGACAGCCAGAGGCTACGAGCGGTTCTCCTCAACATACATACAATACAAATCACAGTTACATAGTATTAGCAATATTAAACAGACAAGACAATATAATATACAATACAAGACAATGGTAAACATTCATGCACTCTCACAAACAACACATTCGTGAACTATCGCACATTAACAGAAATTCAAATGATAGTATTGAAGAATATCAATAATTGCATACATGGATATTATAATTATGTCAATAGTTTAATTTGAACTTTGAGAACGAAATTGATAAATTCAACGTTGAAATCGTTTTGTAGATTTAATAAATGTGAAGATACATTCAAAAAGATTGAAGTTAGTATTAACAGACAAGTCTTCACTTCCTTCAATAAGTATTTTACATAAGTAGGTTGGACACAAATCTCGTAACAGCGTTATATTAAGCTCAGGGCATAGAATATTTTTTAAACCAAGCAAGACCTGGTCCTTCTGAACAGACGAACTTGTGTGTGTGTGGTTAGGTTGTTTTGTTTGGTGATTTGGGCGATTGGGTTGATCGCGCCCTAGACAGCTCTTATCGAACAACTGCCTTTTACTTTTAATTATCAGCTGAACTCGTTTTCGCAAGTTTCTTTATTGTATTCCAGTTTATTCACTTTCATTGCGATTAAATAACCATCAATATATTATATACTTACTGGTCAAGTCACCTCCTGTTGTTTCATTCTCCGATACCTGACGGTATTGTAAGGTAGGTTTTAGTAAATAGTACCACTTTGTATCATACGTATTTTACGTTATTTCTCCCCTGTAATATAGTGTTGGACCAACAATGATTGTATGTTCTTCTTATCATGCAACCTATAGAATGGAATAATTCAAGACACTTTTCTTCTATAGCATTTCACAGCAAATGCATAATAAAAAAAAGTGGCGTCAAGTACACATAAATAATTCAGACGAATAGTTCTATTCGTAATAAATTGACAATGACCGTTAGGAAAGATAGTCCACGTTGGTTTAAATTAAATAATTAGCAGTGTATTTACTTGTAATAGGATAGTGGAAATTGTATACCAGTTTGCACTGTACACTTATGATATAGTATCTATGACTAAATATTATTCAATGGTTTCAGAATATAATAGTTCCGAAATTTCTAATGGTATGAACTAAGTCAAGACGTTTGCTTAATAGCGATTCTGACAATAGAAATTGTATTCCTCTTGTTCAAGTTGAAAATATATTTATTCACGTTATTGAAGTAAAAGATAAATTATACATATCATTTACGTTACTAATAATTATATTACTATTATTGGTTGATATCTCTGCTCATGAGCTATTAGCCCCGAGTTTGTAATCCGCCCAACAACCAGTTTTTCTACTCTGACTTGAATACCTATATTACTTAAATTTACAGTACCAAAATAATGTATATGGGGGTCATATTTTTAAACACTTGTGTATGATGTTGAAATTTTTAAACCTAAATATATTTTACCTTTTACCTTTTACCATTACCTTATATTATACCGTGATACATTGTAGACAGTGCAATTCAAACGTTGGCTGCGAATATTGGTCACATTACACGTGAACACACGGTAGTATAGAACCCGTGTTACCATAGGATGTGACTGGTATTCCTATTAATTAAAGATAGATATCTACATCAAGGTAAAGATAGATATCTACATCAAGGAGGACTACCCGTTTCTTGAATAATTTTCATCAGGTACGCTCAAAGTCAAAAGATTGGAAGGCCAAATGATTTAAATATCGCTGGGAGCAAGAAAAGCAATGGACTTTAACAGGACTGCCAAAATACGATGAGGTTAAAAATACCATAGTAAATTTGGGCAATCATTTAAGACATTGATTTTCCAGACAAAGTGAAAACGCTAAAAATGTTTTCATAGCACTTTGTATCTCTGAATTGTGTTTATTTGTTCTAAGAGTTGTCTTAATAAACAGATTCACAAATATTTATTGGAAAATGGCATGGCAACAAATCATTAGTCTTAACTTTGATTGACATCTTAGTAAAACTAATGGCCAAACATTAGATGCATGTATTATTTTATTTTCTGTGTGACATATGTAAAGCTTTGAATTAAGTACTATACAGAGGTCTATTATCAATATTTAAATCCTATAAGGGCACTTTTAACTTTGCCATAAATTTATTTTAATGAAACTAACGTTCATTTGTCACCAAACTACTTTCAAATGATAAACTTGTATATTCTAAAGCTTTAATATATATATCATATTATCGTCTCTTTTTCGTTCTATGATTTGAAAGATACTACTATTAACAGTTTGGCCCTACTAGCTAAAATCTAACTAGCAACAACGAAATTATGTGAACTTGTACGTATTTTCGCTGCCTATAATAATAATACTCTAATAGGTTACATCATAGTTTAAACATATTATATTAATTAATAAATGATGTTGTACAATAAGAGAGAAATTTCAATGTGATATAATACACATAATTCATGGGATTCAAGAACAAGCTTTAAACAACTTTTGTTAATTCGTTTCATGCCACACGAAGGTAAAGTCAACCACTATTTTAAGATTTTGTCAATACATACAAATGTATGTAACGCTCTTGACTGTAAAAAATTAATAAATAAGACTAAAGATTGCGTCATTTAGGAGTTACCAATCACAAAGCAGTAAAACTACTGTATTTATTCACTAAATCGATACACCATTATTCCTTTCGATGTGAAGGTGTTAATATCTAACTTCCAGGATAGAAATGTTTTGACTTATCTAAAACATTATAATCGCAAATGTGAGTACCTATGTGTTGTCTTTGATTTTTATCTAATATATACTTTAAACTTCCAATATTGTTTATATAACTTAAAACATTAAGTTTAACATAGCTCAATAATTCAACTTAATGTAAAAATATTTATGATGTATTATTAGCACACATGACTCTATATTCCAAATGTGTACCCATATAGGAATATAGTTTTAATTAGGAAACAAGTAATATAAAGACTTACTTGATGTCCAACACGTATTGACTATTTGAATAACATAGCGGGTGTCTTATAAAAGACAGAAACGGCTATCCCTTCCGGAGCACCTGAGTTCACACCCGGTTAATAGTGGGGTTCGTTTTGCTCAATCTTTAATTTTCTGTGTAGAGTTTTGTACATCATTGTTTGTCTTTTATTATTTTGATCCATGTATTGTATGTCCTTCTTCGATGTACGACTTTTAATTATTTATGTGTATAGTCAAACTTTTCTTACGATTTGTCAGTTACTTGCGACAGGTCAGGGGTTTTCTCCGGGTACTCCTGTTTCCTCCACCAATAAAACTGACCGCCATGATATAACTGAATTATTGTTGAAAGTGGTACATAAACCAAACCAAAGCTAGTCTAATAGATTGTCATCGCTCTGAACTATTTGAGTTTTATAAACCTTTGACATTAGTATACGCATGTCAATGCAAATAGACAAATTGTTTTTGTATAGATTTATGGATCTTTTCTCCATTTAAAGCAATACATTTTTTGATGTTTCGTTACTATTAAATACGGAAGATGTCTGGCACCTTTAACACTATACGTGGGGATAGAGTAAGTGCAAACTTGTGTAAGTTAGAGGACGGCCCGTGGTCAGAAGTCACTGGCTTTATTCCCGCGACTACATATGCTGCTATACCTAAATGAACTGTCTTTATAAACTATTTAAATCTCCTTCTTTATGAATATTTATGACAGGATAGACCGCATCCATGGTGTAATTGTTAGTGTTCTCGCCTCGAGTACGGTAGATCGTGGGTTCGAGCTCCGATAGCGTTAAGCCAAAGAGGTTGGCTCGGATTCAGAATAATGTTTCCGAGTAGAACGACATGTCTTTCCACGGACTGTTGTTGTAGTGAGCTAGCACTATAAATATACAACAAAGCGTGTTGGACTAGTACAAAGTGGACCTCATCATCATTTCATTGACAATTAAGTTGTTCTCGCCCTGAGGTGGCGTTAAACAACAATCACTCACTGACTATGACAGGAAATATCTCTGTTTGCCTGTAGATTAAAATATAAAATATGTTCGCCTTAATTGATTTATCATAATATTTCGTTTGTATTCATTGTTCTAATTAATCAAGTTTAATTTCTTTTTTGCCAATGTGATTAAAAGGGGATTATTCCTTTGATAAGACTTGTGAAAAGTGTTAAGGAACAGTGGCAAAGGCTAGATGATTCATAGTTTGGATAATGCATCATAATTTAACAGGTAACAGACATGATCCTCGCCTGTCCACTAGGGTATAAAATTAAGATATGTATGGTCAAGGAGGTATGCCATCTAAATATGCGGAAGCAATTGGTTGCACAACAAACCGATTATAGGTGGTATATCGATGCATGTCGTATACCTAACATTTCAACAATCTTTTGATTGTTGATTTTTATTTCATCAATTTGATATATTTGACACTATCATGATACAACTTTTTAATTAAAATACTATTCAACAGGTGTCATGTTAAAATAAAAAATCCAAAGGTACCACATTGTAAGAACAATTCAAAATTAAATCTAAAAATCGTAGAAAGAGGCCAAACCGATATCCAAAGCGCACCTACGCACGACAGCACATTTTCCTGCTGGGTACAGACGATTCAATAAAAAAATAAGCAGTGGTATTAAACTAGTGATATGAGCACACTCCTCCCCTATTAGTAAAATAATTAGGTCATACAAATGTTGAATTGTGCGCAATATATTCAATCTTTATGACAAGGAAGTTACCATATGTGGACGGTCGTGGTCGTGATCGTATGGTAGTTGGATAACTACATATGCAAACATTGCCTGTCACCACTAACGTTGTGAGTTCGAATCCCGCTCAGGTGAGGTGTACTCTATACAACGTTATGTGATAAAGTTTGTCAGTCACTTGCGACATGTCGGTGGTTTTCTCCGGATCATACGGTTTCCTCCACCAATAAAACTGGCCGTTACGATTTATCTGAAGAAGGGTTTGAATATACCAAAGAGGCACTCAGAAATATTGTGAACATTGGCGTTAAACATCATAACCCTAAACCAGACTAAGCCTGTTGTCATATGTATAATAATGTTCAATTGCAAAGGGTCAATGACCTCAAATAATTCAATAATGACATTGACGATAATAGTTTGTGTATAGACCATAATAGACTACAGTAAATCAAATTGATATAATGACTTCATCCGTGTTATTAATCGATTGATGTTTCATTTAAGAGATTTATTTTGAAAACGTCGATTAAATGAACTATGCCTAACGCGCCGGTTTCAACAGAAGGATTTGAAGGTTCAAAATGGTATTGCGGAATCATAAATCGACGAAACACATACAAAACAGTGGCTAAAAGAAGAACAAAAGAACACACAATGATCTACAAAACACTACACAGAAAACTACAAATTAACGATCAAGAACCCCACGGAAAATTGGTGGTCAACGTAGGTGATCCGAAAGCAGGTTCTGCTTTACTGATGCACCGGTCGTGGTGTTACTCTTAAACGACACGAAGGTCATTTTTTATGGAAATCGCTGTGAACATCAGTATCAATAAATACAAATAGCATGTAGCTAAGACATAAACCACCAACAAAACAAATGGAAGTAAAGACGAACCAAATACATTTTTACGCAGATAACTGATGAAATCTAACTAGCCTTATACTGGGATTGATGAAATCTAACTAGCCTTATACTGGGATTGATGAAATCTAACTAGCCTTATACTGGGATTGCGTTTATATTATGTCCCATCATAGTGCGCTCATCATTTTCCATTAAGAAAAACTTTTCATTGCTCTTATGACATATGGATAGCAAATTTTAAATTTTAGTATTCTATCATTTTCTGTATACATGTATAAATATTTGAATTATATTAATGTCTCCCTATATTTTATCACATTTAAATGTACAAATCGTTGTACCACTTGCTTTTTAGTCTCTCTATATTTTTTTCATCATATATAATTAATATAAAAAAATATTACTTTTGGATGTTCTCAGGGTATAAATGTGCATTAAGTGTTAATATATGCCAATACGGTTGTTTCGAATCATTTCTATTCCGTCAAAATTTTGTTATTTTCGTCCGCTAGATCACGTGATTTCGATGAACCTCCTGGCACTGAACTTCCAGTGTCAATGTACACAAAACAAAACTCCAATCGATATGTGCCGTTTTAACGTTCGATCCTCAAGGTAAACAAATCTTAACATTTTCTGTAAAAGACAGATATCAATTAAATTATTTTATTTGTATCAAAGACTTCAACGCAGAGACAAATACTTCTTTAAAATTAAATTTGTTTTCTTTCTTTATTTGCGGCTGTCAGCATCATCAAAGGAAAACGATCTGCCTTTATGTATATATTTCTTATATAAGACAAATAGTTGGGTATCGAAAACCAGTATTTATTCAGCGGTTTCCTTGGCGTCTCCATATTACAATTACTTATGATCTATAGCATCTACGACTATGATATGCTGACGTTGTCACAGTAATAGCGTAAACACCGGAAGTCGCCTGCCGATTTGTTCAGACGTCAAGACACGAAAAAGACGGAACGTGGTCGAAATTGACATGATTCGAAACAACCGTATTAACATGTACTCTAAGGGTAGTAAACTAGTTGTGGTCAATCAACTCGATACAGCATTAATTATACCCTTCATTCACCTTAAATACCATTAACACTTACAGAAGTCAATGTACTGGGATGGAACAGGCACACACTATGAAAGGGTAAATGTGATATTATCTAAAAGGAATTATGCTACTAGTGGAGCAGGAATTGCCCACCCTTCCGGAGCACCTGAGTTCACAACCAGTTTTAAGTAGGGTTCGTGTTACTCGATCTGTAGATTTATGCATGTGTTTTGTATTTTTTCTTTTCGCCATTTTGTTGTCAGTTCTTCGATATATGGATTCTGATTACCCTTTTGATATCTTTTAAACAGTGATGGTCAACAATTCCTCCAATATCAACACAACGAACCTCTCATCATCAAATCATTGAACACTAAAATAGATTTCCAGTACCTAACAAAGCATAAGTAATAAAACGCACGCATATATTCTCTTTATTTCATTTTAAACTGTTTGATCTCTACATGTCTTTGCCCCGAAAATAGAAAATAATATACTTTTGCAATGTAAATTTATATCGTAAATCTTCTATCATCTGACGTTCGTGTCCAAGATATAGAAATGTTTTTGCGAACACTGACTGCTTGAAGCCAATTATGGACATCTGGTTTTATCTTCCCCAATTAGATGATATTTAGTGGTTATATAAAATTATGGATATTATAGTAACTGTGAAACGTTTTGTATATTTTGTTATTTTGGATTAATATTTACAAAGAGCAATATATCCTTATCAATGAAATATTCATCAGATATTAAGTTTTTGTGAAGACCGAGGAAGAAGGGTACAAAATGTAATTGACACTCAAATTTTGATAAAAATCTGAGATTTTTTAGCAAGTAGATATACTTCAGGACAGCAACTATTAGCACCTGTTTGCGTGTTATCCTCGTTAAATAAGTAAATAATTAAATTAAAGTATCTTTGTAAGCAGAAGAGGATATACGTATATTTTCTAAATATGAAATTTTATATTTCTTTGTGATGCTTAATTGATTAAATTTTATAATCAATCAATGAATATCGATTTGTATTCACATTGTCGTAATGTTGTGTGTGTGTGTAAAATTTGTTTTATCCATTTCATCGCGTGTGCATTTTCCCGTGCACAATATTAAAGAACAATATATTGTCTTTAGAAAGTTCACACTTTGGATTACACAAACGTAGTCAAGATACGGCTTCAAAGACAACAGAACCCCACATGCTTCCTGTAGCACAAACATTTTTATCTGATGCAAGATGTTCAAACTGCAGACAAATATTCAACAGTAATGTCTTCTTTTTAGCCCAAAGACGCATAAATTATTGGCTATATGATATTTGAAAGGAGGAAATGCTGGATTGTTCTATACAGGCACAGTGTCTCAGCTGTCGCAATGGCTGTCGGTTGTAGACGTTTAATGTTGTATCGCATTAAATGTCGGTTACAGCATATAGTGGTTCCTCAGGAGATTGACCTCGTTCTTGACGACCAATAGTCAGATATCTAAATGATGAGACGTATATGTGTCTGATACGGTATTGGATCCTCCCAGCTATAGTCTTGACTGGTGTTGTTTCAAGCAGATGGGTTGGTGCACAAACAAGACGTCATGATGCAAATCAACATCGGAATAGCCGTGTCAATCGAGAACCAATTTATACTCAACGCTATAGATAACATAACCTTGAGTGGTGACAGGAACGATTAAGTTGGCGGTTTAATAATGAATTGATTCTTTTTCCGATGAATTCCTCTTAAGATTTTGTTTTATTGAAGGTTGTTGCTAACACAGAAGATACTGAACCAAGGGTTCCTAGTGGTTACGTTAAAGTGATTACTGCGAAAGTTTTGCTATTCCACACCATGACTTCGTTAATCGCTATGATTGCCATTTTGTTATCTTCAACCTTTTCGTACTGAATATCTGTTTCACAAATGACCACGCATATGTTCCGTTTGTCCGGTCATTTCCTCATTAATAACTTATCACCTGGTTTATAGTAAAAGTAACACGGTCGGTGCCACGGGTGGAGCAGAGACTGCTTACCCGTCAAGAACACATGAGTTCACCGTCGATTTTCTGAGGGGTTCGTGTTGCTCGATCTTTAGTTTTCTATACAGTGTTTTTGTACATCACAGTTGTTTTTTATTGTCCTGTTCATTTTGGTCATGGTATTGTCTGTGCTTTCCCGATTTACGGCTTCTGGTTATCATTTTGGTATCTGCATTTTTTTTCTTATTGAAGACCAGGCGGAAGACTTCTTAACTCCTATGTTCAACATCATGACCGGTTTGGTGACAGGTGTGAAAATTTGTCGTGGAATTATACCAGTGGGAGAAGCATCAGACTGTAATTTTGGTATTTTTGGATTTTGAACCATTGTTCTTTCTGATCGTATGCGTATTACGCCAAAATCAGATTTCAAAAGTTAAGCAATGTATATAGAATATTTTGATATACATTTGTTGTATATATAAAAGTGTGTTTCTTTTGTTCTCGGTAAATTCTTTGTATATCATCGTCTGAAGCAGATGACAACCAAACTATATATCTCACCCATTAGATACACGAAGGATATCGGGTTGTATTATACATTTCAAAATATACGATTAATGTGTAGACATTCACAATGTAAAGAAAAATAGTGTCTGAGTCTGATTAATTACCTTAGTGGGTGTTGCAATCTCCAACAGTAATGACATTTGTAAATGTAATGTTTTAAAACTACAGAAAACCAACATTACTGAATTTAGTGGGGTTCGTTGTACTTGATCTTTGGTTTTCTGTATAATGTTTAGTAGATCTTTTTTTTTTTACTTTTGTTTTTCGTTTTGGCCATTGTGTTGTCTGTTCTTCGATTTACGGATTCTGTTTACCTCTTTACTATCTTCAAACTTTTCTTAATCAGTCAAGTGAACATTAATTTGAAGTGAGCACCTCCTTTTCCATAAATGTAAACATATTGTACATAATACGTTTCAGGAATAACCTTCAACAGGTACAATGTACGCTCAAAGTTGAAAAGTTTGAGAGCCAAATAATATAAAAACCTTTGGGAGTAATTAAGCCTAATGCCTCAGCAGGATAGTCAAAATGAATTAATGTTACCAATGCCTGAAGGAAAGTTACTTTAATTTTAATAAATTACATTATTTACGAACTGAAAAGTTCAAGTATAAATATATATAATAAACAATGTCAGTGGTCTGTGCCGCCGCATATGCTACTGTATCGATGATACCCTCGGGATCTAATAGTCCACCAACAGAGGTTTCGATCCTGTGAAAAAAAAAATTAAAAGTAAATATATATAATGTATTGCACATGGCGCGTTTCTCGACTAACCTCCATCAGAGATGCCCATAGCCGACAGTTTAGAAGAATAGTTACTTTCACGTGGCTATGCCGAAGAAAAATATGTCAGATGAAATCGTGTAAAATCAAACCTGTCTATGTGGTCACCTCTAAAAACAGTCATCAATAAATTAGGCGTCACACATACTATGTATGAAGAGTCTAAACAATGATTGTCAACAATTCCACCTATATCAACACCCTATAGCTGAACACAAAAAGACCAAAATAGATTTATTATATAATACAAAAAATAGAAAAAAAATAAAAGTAAGGAGCATGTTATTTATTTATTTTCACTATGTTTTATTATGATCTTGATCGTACATGATGATGGTTAATCCAGTGACGCGTCGTGTGCACTAGATCTTTACTACTATTAAATGTGAATTCCCCACAAATATATATAAAAAAATGTAATTTCCAAATGCAAATTGATATTGTTAATTTCGATATTAGTATCCAGGAGACAGACATGTTTTGACTTCAGGCCAATTATGAACACCGGTTTCATCTCCAATCATATGATATACAAACATAGGAATCCTTGTTACTGTGGCACGTTATTTATATTGTATATTGTGTTATTTTTTGATTGGTATTTACAGAAACCAATATATTTTTATTAATGATATATTCATCCTATATTAAGATTCTGTGAAGATCAGGGACGAAATATACAAAATATAATTGACACCAAATAGTGATAAATCTCGAGAACAAGTATATGCATATGTGGAAAACAATATTGGAAAATATACCCATTTATTTTCAAAAATTACTCTACGAATATAGAATTTTCACTTTTCTGTCAGTCGTATTATTGTGTGTTTTTAGAATTTATTATGTTTTGGCAGGTGGAAAATTTCCTACGCACAATATTGGAAAACTGGTAAAGTCATTAGATAGTTTATACTCTGGCTTACACAATGTCAGCTGAACTCAACGTTTTGTGTTTCTAATATTTGAAGTAAACAAATGAACCATGAAATCATGGGTGCCACAGCTGTTGTGAGATTTCACTGTTGTTCTCTCTGGTAATATTACTCCAAAGTATGTTTTGATCGGAATGCGAAAGATTAACAATTTGTTAATCTTCACCATTATGTTACTGTATGTATAAACGTTGTTCG
>MJUT01014737.1:32736-48029 GCA_002080005.1 Gigantidas platifrons | reverse complement strand
GAAATCATGGGTGCCACAGCTGTTGTGAGATTTCACTGTTGTTCTCTCTGGTAATATTACTCCAATGTATGTTTTGATCGAATGCGAAAGATTAACAATTTGTTAATCTTCACCATTATGTTACTGTATGTATAAACGTTGTTCGGTTCGTCTTTACCTACAGTGGTTTGTAGGAGGGTGTATAATGGTTTCCTACAAATATTTTTTCTTGTTTTGTTAGTCTTCGTCTTGTGGCTTGTGTACCCAGTGTTGTCAGTGTCTCTGGACTGTCAATTCTTTATTGTCCGTTCGGTTTTCTCTAACGTTTATTGAAAACATTTTTTTATATGATATAAAATTGATATTGATCTACAGAAGTGCGATCTTTTTCTTTGTCCCTTAGTTGATTGTTTGGTATATATACATTGTATGTAATTGTCTCAGACAAGTGACAACCAAGCAATACATCTCCACCACTCACTGGATCCCGGAAGGATATTGGGTTATATTAAACGTTACATAATATTCAATGTCTGTACAGACATCCAAAATGTAAAGAAATAGCTTCTGAGTCTGATTTATTACTTTCGTGGTTGTTGACATCATTGATGTGTTTCTCTTACAATACTGGCATCTGCAGATGTAATGTAATACATGACAGAAACCAAACATGGCCTACTTTAATGTATTAAGTAAAGTATTACTTAATTAACAGTAACTTGAAGAGTACGCTCCCTTTTCCTGTCAATAAAAACATATTGTGTACAATGCGTATCAGAAATATATTTCATCAGGTACCCTCATAGTCGAAAGATTCGAAAATGAAATAATTAATAAGCCTTTGAGGGTAAAAAAAGCATATCACTAAAACGGCGTGGATTCGCGCCTGGCTTCGTAAATTACAAAAAAGGTGCACTAGACTCGCAGCCGCAAGTGATAAAGTTTACCAGTTGTTTGCCCATGGTCGGTGGTTCTCTCTGGGCACTCCGGCTTCTTGCACCACTAAAACTGGTCGTCATGATATAGCTGAAATATTGCTGAAAGTGGCGTTAAGCACCAAAAATCACTTAACCATTAAAGTCAAACGGTTGGTATAATAGTTACTGGTGCATTTATGTGTACAAAGAATAATATTGATTGGCTAAACTCAATGGCTGCAGAAAGTAGAAATTTGATTGGCCAATTCTATGATATTTCCTTATATCATACATATCGCTTGCTGTCAGTGACCTTTCGAAAACTCCAACCATTGTACGATCTTTTCATAGCTATTATCAAGAAAAAACAGTATATTTTAAACCTGAAATTATATAGACAACAGTAAAGAATGTATCTCCTGGTTCAACATATTACGATACCATCAATCTTCCTACATTTATTTTATCTCTAGTTCTTGTTTTAAAATTTAATTACTTAGAAATAAGTTTGAATTTTTTAATGTTCTTCCCAGCAACAATACAAACGTATAATGTTAATCCTTGTATAAATCACTAGTGTGATTAAAAGATAATTGAAAACTCCTACATAAAATTCCCCCAAAATGTTATTTTTCTCGTGAAAGCACAAACTACGATTGCCGTTGTTATCCTGGACACAGCGAAATCCTTACCAATGACGTGCAAAAGATTTGAATGTCAAACGAGCTATGTTTTGTTTTCGTGAACAACAATTTTCTATTTACAGACTGTTAGTTACAAAAGCATCGCTAATTCTGGTTGTTTACAAACCATTTATCATCCTGTGTTATTTTTGATAACATTCGCAAATTATTATCTCATGATAAACTAATACTAGTAATTACTTTATTATCACTTCCGTCGTTTTCTTGTATTACTTGTTCACACTGAAGCAATTTCTTTACATAATCACGTTTGTTCTTTATCAATAATTTCTGCTGATAGATTGTGTTGCTGTCTGTCGTTTTTTCTTCTAATTTTGGTTATACGAATGATGTTGTTTGTTACTTCCTAAATATTTGCATTTCGTCGAGTACTTTATTTTGAACTTTGTGGTTCATACAAAAACACCCACTATTAGTCTATCATATGAAAATAATAAATTCGGGAGAATGATTTTCTCGTAAATGAATTAACTACTATTCCACGTATTGGACAGAGAGTCGTATGATAAGAAGGCACATAATCATTTTAATTGTTGCAAAATTTTATCAGCACTTGTATGCTGATTATACCTGCTACCATATAGATGTCAAAATCTTTACTCTAAGCATACCTGATAAATAAACGGTAGACAAAACAGAAACTACGTTTTTATCAGTTACAACTCATGTTGGTGCCATATTCTAGTGCTTGTCGTTTTTATTAGTATTTCCTTAATATATAGTTGCTGCTAGCAAACTAATCTACTGATTCAAGCGTTTCTACTGGCAATGTTGAAAGCAACCCTTCGAAAGCTAAGACGTGATGTTCACAGATTTATACCATTTATCGTTGTCAGAATTATGTATTTACCTCTTTCATACCTTCCAACCGGATGTTAAGTAAGAATACGACGGATGTCACTAGTGGAGCATGAATTGCTTAATATGCTGTAGCACATTGAGGCGAGTTTTTATAAGGTTCGAGTTGCTAAATATTCAGTTTATGAGTAGTGTTTTTGGTGATCATTTGTTTTTCTCTTAGTTTCGTCTCTTTTGACTATTGCATTGTCTGTCCTTCTATGAAATGATACGAAAATATCCAAGGGGTAATCACGGGTTGTGTCTTCTGATACCCTCAAGATAAAGGAGTAATCAAGGGTTGTGTTTTCTGATAGCCCCAATATATCAAAGGGGTAATCAAGGGTTGTGTTTTCTGATAGCCCCAAGATATCAAAGGGGTAATCAAGGGTTGTGTCTTCTGATACCCTCAAGATAAAGGGGTAATCACGGGTTGTGTTTTCTGATAGCCCCAATATATCAAAGGGGTAATCAAGGGTTGTGTTTTCTGATGCCCTCTTTGGAATCGTCAGACATTTCTTGTAATCAAGAGTTATGTTTTCTGATACCCCTTTCGGAATCGTCAGCCATTTCTTGTAATCAAGAGTTCTGTTTTCTGATACCCCCTTCGGAATCGTCAGCCATTTCTTGTAATCAAGGGTTCTGTTTTCTGATACCCCCTTCAGTATCCTCAGACATTTCTTGTAATCAATGGTTGTGTTTTCTGATACCCCCCTTCGGTATCGTCAGACATCTCTTGTAATCAAGGGTTGTGTTTTCTGATAGCCCCTTCGGTATCGTCAGACATCTCTTGTAATCAAGGGTTGTGTTTTCTGATACCCCCCTTCGGTATCGTCAGACATCTCTTGTAATCAAGGGTTGTGTTTTATGATAGCCCCTTCGGTATCGTCAGACATCTCTTGTAATCAAGGGTTGTGTTTTCTGATAGCCCCTTCGGTATCGTCAGATATTTCTTGTAATCAATGGTTTTGTTTTCTGATACCACCTTCGGTATCGTCAGACATTTCTTGTAATCAATGGTTCTGTTTTCTGATAGCCCCTTCGGTATCGTCAGACATCTCTTGTAATCAAGGGTTGTGTTTTCTGATAGCCCCTTCGGTATCGTCAGACATCTCTTGTAATCAAGGGTTGTATTTTTTTATACCCCCTTCGGTATCGTCAGATATTTCTTGTAATCAAGGGCTCTGTTTTCTGATAGCCCCTTTGGCATCGTCAGACATTTCTTGTAATCAATGGTTGTGTTTTCTGATAGCCCCTTTGGCATCGTCAGACATTTCTTGTAATCAATGGTTCTGTTTTCTGATACCCCCTTCGGAATCCCCAGACATTTCTTGAACCACCTTCTATCATATTAACTGACTTAAGCATAAAACGAAATGACAATTTTCGAAATAATGTTCCAAGCGTCAAAATCACAAAATCATGTATCATCTAACATCATCATGCATCTATGTTGTTACAAAAATGCAAAAATAAATGAATAAACAGTATTTGCCTGTATTTCATTGTCAGTGACTGATAAAAACTAAAACAGAATAGAACATTCCGAAACTACTCAGTTTCTTGATCAAGCGATAATGTGATATATACATGTACATTGTGTATGTATAGGAAATTGTGGGAAGAGTGTTAACACGGTATTGAAGACACGAGAGTATAATGATCCATGGCGTTTCCTTGCTATCAAATGTATTACTGTTCTAGTTGACCATTAATGGCCCATCGAAACAGAAAAAAAACATCTGCGCAACCAAAGAGACAATTACGCAAGAAATACGAGCTCTCTGTGAATTACTGACTTCATCACGAGACAATGAAATATATATTACAGTGATTGATCCGACGGTGATCTTACGGCTTACGTATAAACCTTAATACGCACTTTCAACATCGAAACACGTTTACTCTGCTCAACCTGACATTTAACAAATAATTGGCGATCCAATTTGCTTTGTGAATTGATTGTTATTCATACTTTGTATCTTCACTCAATATACGAAAATTTTTATAAAGGTTCCGTATTTAGCCTCGTGTATGAAGAGTCTATCATTATTGAATCTTATCATCACCAGATTTCCCCTTACATAGACACACCATATGACCAAGAGGCACATATTTTAAATACGTTTATATGGGTATAGACTATATAGGTTTATTAGGAGTACCTTGGAATCATGCAATTCAAAAAAGCCGTGTTCCACCTTATCTTAATAATACCGAAACACTCATTTATTATACTCTTACGAAAGATCTAGTAGACGTATGATATTATAGTAAAGATCACGTACTGGCTATAAAGTTATTGGCAACAGTTGCTATAAAGTTATTGGCAACAGTTGCTCTAAAGATAAATTCATTAGTCTATCTTGTGGTAATAGTGTTACCCGATATTTAAACGTTTTCTACAAAGGGATCAAAATTTCACCCTCCCTGTAAAATCAACTGAAAAATCTCACGTAATGTAATCTTGGACATTGTCCTTTTTCGCTTGTCCATTGCATTGTCTGTATTTCCTCGAATTAGATTCATTATTACCCCTTTGATATCGTCAAACTTTTCTTGAGAGAGAGAGAATTTGCGTTGGTGTTTGTGAAAAAATCCTTTGGGCATGTTTTAACTAAATTTATGGAAATTGTGGACTTGCGCATTACACATCTTGAGAATAGATTCAAACAAAATCTAACAATATGTATGTCAATTCTCTTAATTAAGCACAAATTAACATACATAATTATTTGCTCTTGCTGATAAAGTTAAACGGTCTCTGAATCTAGTAGAGTAAACCATTTTTGATTGTAAAAATCTGTTGAAATACTAGACAAATAAACGCTAGAAAACACCAAAGGTACAATCCAAAAATGACCAATCCAACGAAACTGGCACCATTGGGTACACAAAACACATGGCGAAGACAAACAAAACAATAAGTATTATACGCACACAAACACAAACAAACTTCATTCCATTGGTAGTAGGATCTATTCCGGCGACAGTTATGATTATTCCATCTTGTATACAACCATGCTACAGAAACGCATAAAAGAGAAGTTGTCATACCTAATCATATGGTCATTCCGTATATAAGTCTATTATTATATATGTTGTACTGAGTACAAATCATTGTTTATAGATGATAAACGAGATAAATAATATATTTAGGACTTGTTAAGACATGATTTATACTCTGCTAGACAATATTTACCTTCGGTTGTTTTTTGTTGTTGTTGCAATAATGAATATGTAGATTGCTAATTTAGTGCGCGAAAGGCCTTTTATCAGTTCATCAGGTACAATCATATTCAGGTATTTCGTCCAATGGGAATGAATTATGAATGGGAAAGAACTGTACTTCTCTCACTGCTATTTCATTTAAACTGCTATGAACCTCAATTAAAATATAAACTCCCAAATCAACCTTCTAGGCACTCACTAAATAGTTTTGCATACATTTTTGCAGACAGTATTAATGTAACTAATAATAATTCTCTTACGTTTGTAATAAAAACGTAGATATCTAATTTAGTGCGCACGACTCGTTTCTGGAATAACCTTCATCAGGTACGCTTAAAATCAAAAGATTGAAAAGTAAACTAATTTAAAGTTTGGGAGCAATAAAACAATTAGGACTGAACAGGATAACCAAAATGGTCTAAGGACACATATGTTTGAGGGAGGAGAACCTTAGTAAGGTCACCTGTGTCTGAGGGAGGAGAACCTTAGTAAGGACACATATGTTTGAGGGAGGAGAACCTTAGTTTTGATAACAATTACGTATTTAGGAACAGTAAATTTCAATAATAAATATATCTAGCCGTCTAAGGTTATATATATGATAGAGTGACATCAACATAAGATTTAGTCAATATTATACTATTTAGGAAAGTGTACATTTCAAACATAAATATATATATAGCAAATCATATCAGTGCTGAAACACTGACTACATGATGGATGATACCCTTGGGATTAATAGTCCACCAGCAGAGGCATCCACCCAGTGATGGTAATAAAAACATAAACATCAAATTTAGTGCACACGTCGCGTTTCTGGACTAACCTTCTTAAGGTACTCTCACAATTGAAAGATTGGAAACCATATAATATAAAGATGTTAGGGAGCTATAAAACCAAATAAAACCATGTTATCACAAAAAAAAGGTTAGCATTACAAACAACTGTTTTATTTTATCTATAGACATATTGAGGCGATTCGTTATGTTGATATTGGTGGAATATTTTTAACTGCATTGGTAAACTGTCTTTTCATAATATTGTAACATTATCGGTGGCGTAATGGTCAGCGTGCTCGCCTCGGGTGCAATAGATCGTGGGTTCGAGCCCATGTTGGGTCAAACCAAAGATTATAAAATTGCTATGTGTTGCTTCCCCGTTAAGCACGCAGCATTAAGGAGAAAGAGCAAAGATTGGTCGGATTGGAATCAGAATAATGTGTCCGAGTGAAGCGACATGTATACCCACAGACTGTTATTTCATTGAGCTAGCACTATACAAATCCAATTCAGCGTGTTGGTCTATTACAGAGTGGACCTCATCATCATCTCATTGAAAATTAACTTTTTCTCGCAATGATATAGCTAAAAAAAATACTGAATTGGCGTCAAACAATTATCACTCACTCATTCATTCGTTTAATAATATTGTAAACATCAATGAGTAGTACAAACTGACAAGTCTGTAATAGAAAGCTGTTAATCATGAAAAAAATATAGCTCGTGTGACATTAAAATCTGTTGCACGTCACTGATACAAAAGTTACATTCATAGTAGATAATAAACTGACAAAAAAGAATCTGATTTTGTTTTCTCACGAGGAAAATGACACGCTTTGGCTCTCTAATGTAGGCGGTTTCAATTATCTTTTAATAACCATGGAGACTTACAAGTATAACACACATTCATTGGTATTGTTTCAGGGATAACATACCAGAAATTTAAACTTAATTCTAAAGTAATCGTAAGAAACATGAACTATAAAAACGAAAGTACAAAGATTAGTTGTATCATGATATGTTATAACAAGACAATGTTTCTTCGTCATTGTTTCTTAATATATTATATAAAAAATCAAATATACAGTATTGCCACAATATTCGGTAACTACGAGTCCTTTAATCAGCTTTCTAATGTACAATGTTATGGAGCTAACAAAAGGATGACGACTTCCAACGGAATATAACAGGGATCTGTTTTTTCTTCGCGAACACATGGGTTCGCCCGTTGTTTTTGTTTCATCTCCTTTGTTTTGTTTTTGTTGCTGCTTGTTTTTTCTTTTTTTTTATAGGGTCCGTGTTGTTCGTCTCTGTCTTCGATCTATGTCTCGTGTCTCTGGATTGTCCATTCTTAATTGCCCCTTCGGTTTCCTCTAACATTTACTTATACTATCTGTTATTGAAGTTTCTGGTTTCAATGTACATTTTTGTATCTGCATCATTCAATTTAATAGTTTACCATGTATGTTACAGCTATTTCTAATTAAAAGAATTAATCAACAAAATCAAAGGCGATGAGATTGCATAAGCGATATCATACATTCTTTTATATTACTAATTAATCATAACGTTATATAGAGAAATAATAACTTTATATAGAAATATTATAATACTGTTAATATATATGATTAGGTATATGTATGATTCCTTTGATAGATTCTTCCTCAACATAGTCATGCGTAAGATGTTATTCCTGATAGAAAAGGAACCAGTCACTTCAATTTTCTGTTAATCAATTAATACTTTATAAGATCTTTGATATTTATCAATGTTGGGTTTCTCCTAATTAAAATCATTATCTTTACGAATGTCACTGATAATAAAAGACGCATACCACTGATTGAACAAGCACTCAAAAGAACTTTCGTTAAATTCGTAATATCAACACAGAAACCTTATATATGCATGTACTTGTTTAAAGCAATCTCAGGTTTTAATAACATGTTGTATGGTTGATACTAAGGAAGCTGTACGTCAGCTACATGCGTAGAAATAATATATAAAATCTAATATAAATAAAACGTAGATATCTAATTTCGTGCGCACGTCTCCTTGAACATGGAAAAAGCAGTCGTAACTACACTTCGTGACGTATTAAATCGTCAGTTGAAAATACAATACAACAAAACATTGCTACCGTTAAGAAATATTATTACTGAGATTGTATTCACTTTTGCGGAGAACAGGTCACGAAAAAAGACCGAAAAGAACACTCAATGTTTACGTTTTACTCTGGAAGAGAACACATGACGTCCATGCTATAATGTGTATACGGTAAAGAATTCACATGGATTACGTGAATTTAATATCTTGCTTTACATAGCATCACTAGGAAAACTCAGTTTGCGACAGTGAAAATACCATTGACGTCGGCAAATCTGAAAATACTAAGAGTCGTATCCTAATTTTCTTGCAACTATTTAAGCATTACATGAATTTGGGCAACCTATCTGATCAAGCATAACGTGTGATTTTCATAGAATATATCTGCTTAACCAAGTTATTCATTAAGTATGTATTTATATATTATTTTGTCTTTGACTAATATTTTGCTACAATGCGTATTTCAACCCAAAAGATGTATATATGCGGATTAAAATAGATGACTTGGGCTGCTAAGCATATATCTTAGCAACAAAATATGAACTAACCAATGATGGTGAATAAAAGACGTTTACACAACAATGAAAAATCATACGAATGTCATCTGAATATGGATTTGTTTGGTATTGTTAAATATTAACCCGCTCAACATAATATGAAGCTTGGTGGGTCGTAATTACTTCACTCACTCGCCATCAACCATCATAATTTGAACATGGGATGATATATTACCATAACAATCTACCCACATCCAGATAGCATATACATACATATCCCTTGATTCCCTCTGAAGTTCTAAAATAGATAGAGCTCGTGCATGATTGTGTATACAGAAACGAACATAAAAATCGTACCTTTCAATTTTACCACTGAAAACATTTTCTGCTTTCTAATTGACAATATTTTCTTTTTCAGGAAACTTGCCATGTTACGAAATAGCACCGACCACCAAAATCCATACATGGGTGAATATGGTGTATTTTACGACGTCGGTAATTGGTCAACCTACAATATGACATCATACCCTCTACCATTGTCCTTCAAAACATTACAATTCATTGAGGAATATGTAACACCTTGTATATGTGCGGTCGGAATATTCTTCAACGTTTTTGCTGGTTTAATTTTGAGGAAAACAGAATTTAAGAAAGTGACGCCATTCGTGTATCTATTAGCATTGTGCATCATTGATTCGGTGTATCTTACTGCCAAGATTATTCCAAATCGACTTTATACCGTATACATTGTACCCGGTGTGTGCCAGATCGTATATTATTTGACATTTTTGAGTATTTTCATGGAATGGTGGATAATTGTAATGTGTTTGTCTGAGCGCTGTCTTTCCTTATATAGTTCAAGGAAATCGAGTAAATATTGTAATGCTTTTAGAGTAAAATGTGCCATCATCTCAATGTCTTTACTCTCTATTGTTGCTCATCTGTATCATACATGGACAAGTGTCGTTCTCGAAGATGGGTTTGGAAAAGTATGTATGGTAATACCGGAATTTTTTCAATATTTGACTCTACTGCGTAAATTAGATGTGATTTTTGCTTTTATTATTCCATTTTCGTTAATCCTGATTATGTTTGTAATACTTTCTATTCAACTGTGTAGAAGGAAAAGAAACAGTAAAAATGATATTCATCAATTTGTTACAACTTCAACTACGGTTGCTAAGCGACCAGTTACGTTATGTGTAGAAGACAGGGGACATGTTCGCAGAACACCGGGTGGACTAAATTTACGTATTTTACTTTCTAAGCGACAGATAACGATGAAGTTATTGTTCATTGTGATTATGAAGATCGTCTTGTGTGTACCCCACGATGTTCTTAAAGCCAAGCTAACTCTCTTTAATGATCAAAATGTCTCGCCTACTGATGAACGTATTGTTCTTTTGTTTCTGAATGAGCTTTACAGTGTAAATTTTAGCTTGAAAGGAATGTTGTGTTTATTGCTTTTTCCGTCTTTTCGTAGTATTACCGTTCAGTATTTAAAAACGAAATTACGGTCATGTTGTCAACGAATCTTTACCAGAGACGCAAACAGAGATCACGATACCTGAATTAAAAGTCGATTATTCTCATTGAATCTCCCATTAGATACCAGAAGGACATTGACATCTACCATTTAGAAATGTTATAGTGGAAATCCAGCTAATCAGTGTGATATAAAAACATGCAACACGAATGCGCTCAATACTTACAGGACGATTACAACGCCACAATTTCAAGCAAAACGGCATACGATTAAGGGTTAAAAAAAACATGCACATGTAAATTGAAAAGACGTTTTATATTCTGCAAAATACAATTTATTTAAAGGCGTACTGAGTGCTTTTTACATTGTTCTTTCCTTTCGTCTTTTATGTTTATTTGTTCTATGACATTTCATAATATTTCATTACATTCTTGTGGAAATAAAATTAAAGCTGTATTCTATGTACTAGTAATGGAACACTTGAAGAACATCTACAGTGATGGCTTCCGATTTCCTGACGTCAATATACGTCTTCAGGAAACAATCAGTTTTTTCTTAATAGTGATTTATCACTGTTCTAAGTTTCTTAGATAATAAAACAACGTTAATGTCAAAAGGTGAATGTAACATTTCTTTTTCTTTCTTTTTGCTCATTACTTTATCGTGCAGTCAAATGTATTACTGTGTGGTGTTGGTATCTTCAAACTCTTCTAGGATATTTTTATTGTATATAAAATAAGATTTGATTTGAATCTTGGTGTTTAACGCCACTTTCAGCAATATTTTAGCTATATCATGGCGATCATTTTTAGTGGTGGAAGAAGCTGGAGTACCCGGAGAGAACTACCGACCATGGGCAAGCAACTGGTAAACTTTATCACTTGCGGCTGAGAGTCGAGTGCACCCTTTTTGTAATTTACAAAGCCGGGCGTGCAAACACGCCGTATTGGTGATAGGCTTGTATGAGTTGTTAGGTAATCCAACTACCTGACCCATTGAGCCACCCGGGCCCTTATAAAATACGCATTGTATTAGCTATCTACTTTGTTTTAATTGTGCTTGTATCTTAATACGTTTTGTTATTTTGTATTACGTATGTTTGAGCCACATCCTACATCTGAACTTATTAAGGCAATTGAATACTCACATTCCCATGTTTACAAACTCTCATAGCAGCTCATAGAAATAGAAAATATGAACAATTAATGTATGCACATTTTGGTTCGTGTTTAATCTTCGTTAAGAAATTCTCTGAACAAGACATATACGATTCAATTTATATCACAATAAATTACTGAGGTCCGTTGTTGAACTTGTGATTAAACTAATCACATGATTAGCCATAATTACATTTTTAATTCCTAATCACATACGTAGCTAATGCAATGATTAAATTCTGTTGCGAAACTGTTTTTAATCAATGTATTAACTAATCATATTTAATCATTGCATTTGCTAATTATGTGATTAGGAATTAAAAATGTAATTAGGGCTAATTATATGATTTATTTAATCATAAGTTCAACATCGGACCCCAGGTCTATTCGACATGTTATTGACGATAAGAAGACGTATATTACAGCCAAATCAGTTACCATGACGCTCGCATGGGCCGACTTGACCATTTGCTATCGAGTTGTTAACCACTGAATGTCTTACCATTTCTTATGAATTGAGCACATGACATTGGTAGTCGTCCTTATTTTCTAGAGGGTGATATAATGTACGAGCTTACTATGAAAGTTTGCATACTCTTTTGATTACTACAAAAGAGATTATCTCAATTTTCCTAATGTCAACTTTCCATTTATATGTAGTAAAATTCCAGCACCAGCTGCATATATGGAGTATATATCCATCTGTGATGTTACAGTTGGCGTTTTAGCTGCGAGTGTTGTTTCAATCCACGTTCGGGTCAAAATCAAAGACTATTCAACTGGTATTTGTTGTTTCTCTGGTTATCACACTGTTGTAAAAATAAAGACTGGTTGGCGCGGAATCTGAATAATGTGTCCGAGTTACTGTAATGACATGTTTACAATTGTTTCATTGAGCTAGAATTATAACGTTTGTTTGTCTGTTCAAAAGCGGACATCATCATCATCTCATTCAAATGTAACTTGTTATTGCCATGACATAGCTGCAAAATTGGTTTAAAAAAAAGAAAAAGTAGACAGCGAAAACAGGTAAGGTTCCTTAACAAGTTTTTTTATGCGATATATTAAACAGCTACAAATTTATATGCTGCTACCCATTAAAATCGTAAACTCTGTATATGTTTTGATTCCATTGCACAATTAACCTTTCTTTTGTATAAAATAAGTGTATTATCATTGCTGTATCAAAATGCCTACCAAAGAAAGATAATTCAAACAAAAATAAGAAATAAGTGAAAAACAAAAATATTGAAGAAAAAGGCAACATGGAACCCTATTACATATACAGAAAAGGATGATAATAATTCTTTACATTCCGCAAATAGACAATTAAAGGAGGTAGCTAAATATCACGCAATTGTTTTACACCTTAAAATTTGTTTTAAATTGAAGGTTTTCATCGAGTCTAAGGGTGCTTATTCCATAAAATGGCACACTTGCGGGTACCCGATTGTTGCTGAATATCAAATGAGCAATTGTTAATTTGCGGAAGCGTGATATCATACAAATCAAGCTATGTCTAGTTAAATGATATCTATAGATGTAGCAATTACTTACCGATGTGTTTTTTTATATAAAGATGATAAGATTACAGTCAAACCAACCTTAAAGGGTACATACAGTATATATAACAACACACTGTCTATAAAGGGCCGCCTTATTTTTCACATTAATAACAAATATTGTACATAATTTTAACCTATATATAAATGAAAACTATTCATAGCTGGCACATTTTCAGGTTCCCTTGAGTGTCCTTCATATTGAGGTTTGTGTACATTACTACCGTGATTTCAATAAATGGATTTCGCTCCATTTTAATTGAAATTGATTTAGAACACCGAAGGGACAATCAAAAATGGACAAGCCAGAGATACTGGCAACATAGGGTACACAAGACGACGAAATACAAAGCAAGAACAGAACACGATATGTGTTGGACGTCACGATACGCAAACAAACACAAAGACGAACCGAATATCGTTTTCATGCGGAAATCGTAACATACATCACAACACGGAACTCAGAACGTAAAGACACATAATAGGACAACACAAAAAACTAAAACAAAAACAATACGGTCCCCACCAACAACCCGGGATGAACTCAGGTGCTTCCGAAAGGTAAGTAGTTCATGTTTCTAATAAGACACGGGTCCGCCGTGTTAATCATATATACAGTCAAGTCCGGTAACTACCTTGTTGGAGATACAGGAAAGAAAAAATCTATGTAAAAGGAAAAAATCCATTGTCATTTGAGATAGCTATATTTCGTAATCATTTTTGTATTTTCTACTATCATCGCTTACAGAAATCTTCCCTATATAGTACCTGTTGGTTTTCTTTGACACAATGTGCACTATGACACCGGATTTACATCAAGATCTTACAACAGCTGCCATGATTTGTGCTAAAGAAACAATTGTCTTATCGAAACGGCTGGTTGTGTTTTCTGTGGGATTTCGTTTGGTTCGATCATTTGGCAATACACTGTATACATGTATTTCTTTTCTAATTAAATGGGGAAGGAAACTAAATTATAATATAATGGGGCTGAAGATATGGTGTTTAACCCCATTTTCAACAATTTTTTCAGTTATATCGTGGCGGTCAGTTTTATTGATGGGGTAAACTGGAATACCAGGAGAAAACCACTGACCTGCCACAACTCACTCACAAACTTTATCACATAATGTTATATCGAGTACATCTCGCCATGAACGGGGTTCGAACTCGCAACGTTAGTGGTGATAGTCACTGATTGCACGGGCAGATATAAAACCAACTACCATACGATCACGACCATGAACGGGGTTCGAACTCGCAAATTTAGCTATAATGTAATGTAATACAAACTTAATTACTAATTAAAAAAAAATAATTAAACACATTTTATAGTTAAAAGAATCCAAGAAAGCTATTTATTGGATTTGTCTTAAAATCAAATATTGTAATGAATTTCCTATATTGCAAAGGAGCTGCCATACTGATAATGTTAGTGACGTCACTTCTTCTTTTCCGGTTAATTTAAGCTTCAGTTATCAACACAATGCACATTATCAACTAGTCAAAAAAATGTACATTTACCGAGTTTTAATGGATAGGGAATCAGATAATATGAGTTCAGTGGAATCGGTTTTGTACATGCCAAAGGAAATCGTATTAGATGGTGTAATGTAGAACCATGTATTTTGTATTTACTTCAATACAAAAGAGTTCTACAAAATGATTACATTCATAAAAATCGAAATCGTAATTTTCAATCGTCTATTCGACTATACTATTGGTTATTAATAAAAAAAAAAAACACCCAAACTATGTTGTGTTTTTGTTTTGTTTTGTTATTACTTCCTCTTGTGTACCCTATGTTGCTAGTTTTTTTTTTACATCTACTGTTTAAATTAAACACGTTTCTTATGTTTGATGTCTTTCCACTTTAATGTTTCACTATTTGTGCTGTCTATATTGATGATGTGTATAGGTACTTCACCTTCTAACTTTAATGTTTCGCTATCTGTGCTGTCTATATTGATGATGTGTATAGGTACTTCACCTTCTAACTTTAATGTTTCACTATTTGTGCTGTCTATATTGATGATGTGTA
>MJUT01014736.1:9750-35278 GCA_002080005.1 Gigantidas platifrons | reverse complement strand
ATTATAATTTAATACCCAACGTGTATAAAGATTTATAGTCTGATTTGAGCAGTCTGACTGCCATATAATTTTCTTTTCTCCAATATTTTTTTTTAATACAAAAAAGACCAAAAATGTACCAGTTGATATACAGATATGCATGCACTAGTCACCTTGATGGGAAAGTAAATTTGTTAACTTCTTTCCATTCTTCTGTTAAAAGTCTCCTTTTCACTGCACTACTAGTGATAGCACCGTCTGTCATGCACTCATATATATCTGGGTACGGTGGGTCAAAGCATGTAACCTTGGTCAATGTGTCGACTCTCCTGTCATCTGTCCCGGACGCACTTGCAGCATTTGCCTGTTTGTCATTAGTGTCACTTCTACTACCTAACTGATTTTTTCTGCTGGATCTTTCTTTGCAAAATACGAATCAACAAGTCTCTGCATTTTGTTACAAACGTTGATTTGTTTACTTCATTATAATAACGAAATAAAAACCAGAACGTGAACGGGTGGCGTTACTTTTTTGAATTTCGGAAAATACGCTACGATTGCAACATGTATGCGCTATATTCAACGCTAGTAAATACAATCACTCATAAGTTACATACTCAGTGTGAAAATGTAATTAAAAAAAAAAAAAAAATGAGGAACAAATATGACAAATACCTTGAATTTTGAGCAACAAATATTATGCTTGGCAAAATTATGTGTAGGCAAGTGTAGGCGGCTACGCCACTGTCTTTATTTAAGGTTTAGCTGATGAAATATATAATTACATTTTCAAACAATTATTTTGTTTAGCAAATTAATACATATGTAGGTATGTAATACTAACAAGTCACGTCAATTAAATACAAGTTTACAGATCTTTTTTTTTCAAGATATGATCAACTCAAAAATATATTTTAAAAAAAAACAAGAGTCTTCAGATTTTAAGAACTTTTAAATGCATCTATTGTGCGTATGTGTAAGGCATAAAAATCAATAACGAGTATATCCACCGCGTTTATTGTGAAGTTCTGTAACACGCCTCGTGATGCTTCGCACACGACGCCTAAGCCGTTCTTGGGGAAACTGTTGCCACTCCTGTAAGATAGCAGTTCTAAATTCGTCAATATTTTCACATTTTGGATTGCAATAATTAATTATATTACGAGTTGATTTTATATTTATAGAAAACTATTTTTATTTTCAAAATCGATTTTCAATATGCTCATAAACAATAGATAAATATATTATTATGTTTTAATTTAATTTTTTTCCACGAAAGTACATTTCGTATCACAGTTGTCTCCACTCTAGGAGCCCCTGAGATTCTTTAAATACAGTATTGGTAAATGCAGGACGTTGATGTAATGAACGTGTATATAGCCCCTTGTAAAGTATTAAGGAATAAAGAATTTCCTACTTTTGACAAGTGTACACTATCCACAAATAATTTGGTTTGTTCTTGTTTAATATCATTATATTTAATACATGCTCCACTATTCTTTCTAGTTACAAAATTTCAAATGTAACTGTTAATTATAACCCTTCGGCTTCAGCAGAATTCTTTGAAATCATGTTACGCCAAGTTAATCGTGGGATCATTTCTCTCCATACAATTAATGTATGGAGTTAAAAAAAAGGCAATTCGAAAATTTGGTAAATTGTATACTTCATATAATTACGGAGTTTCCTGATTGACATTAACCCAATACTATTTGCACCACAATGAATAGTTCGTATTTTTGGTGTGTCTTCCTCCTCAACTAATTTCTGCACCTCTGCATACAATTGGTTCCAATTAAGGCCCCTTGTAACAGCCCACTTTATTGAAACTGCTATATTCTGAAGACCAATGTCTTTTCCACCAGTAGCATCTTTTGCTTCACCAACTGCTCTGCATATAAGGGAGGAGCCTACAATCCATACTCTATGATGTGAACTTGAACGGCTTAGCTATTTGTTAGTACATTTATGTGCCTTATAATCATATGAAAAATATCATAAGCCTATGAATCAATCTGCACGAGTTCTTCATACTCTTGTAAGGCCAAACTGCACAAACAAATGACTATACAACAAAATTGATAAAAAAGCGGCAGAAAGATTTCAATATCCACGTGCATTCAAATGCAGGTGACGTCATCGCAATGCTATATTTTTATTCGTTATTCTTTCCTTTTCGTCAACATGCACCAAAATCGTATAAATATAGTATTATTGAGTTACACATTAAACAAGCTTTCTGTCAATATATAGATTGATATATCTATTCTACCTACTTCTTAGGGTGTATCCCCACAGCTACCTTCCACCCGTGATACAGTCTCAGACAGTTGGAGGGGTCGCAAAACACCACGATCCCACCGGCTAGCTTTACATGGAGTCTGGGATGCGGAATTAGTCTCCTCCGGAGAAACGTACCCAGTGAAGTGGTGGGTGGGAGTCCATACTTGTTTAGGGACCTATCCAAACGAAAATGGGCATCAGACGTTTCCGCCATTAGTCCCCGAGGGGATGTTATTCCACAGTGATCCCGGTCTCCCCCTCCCTGAATCGTGACTTTCAAAGAAAATCCGGGAGGATACCTCAATTCCATCAACGGCTTAAGTTGAATAGGGGGAGCGCCCCTTCCCAAACAAATGTCGCCGGTCGAGAAATTCCTTGAGGGGTTGGGCCGAAGGGTCAATTCCCGTCTGACTACCACCACCCTCGACCAGTCCCTACCGACGGACTGGAGGGCCTGAGCTCTGGTGGTATTTGGACAGATGGCATAAAGGCCTCCCGTTGAAGGGGTGGCGAGAGGGGCATAATTTACATCTGTGCTCTTCAATGCATCATAGCTGCTTCCGAGGTTAAGAGAAAACTGATTTGGGGTGTGTCACCCCCAGCTGAGCTACTTTCCTCAGTGCCACGGCCATGGCCGATAAGTCTGGCCGGTAGGGAGCCTAGGGTACTTGACATGCCCATAATAAATTCGGGCGCTGACGCAGGCCCGCCTACAGCTCTCATCAGAGTAATGTCATGTCCTGTAACTCGTTCTAACGCCTGGAATACCCCGGCTACACGGGTCCGCATAGCATGCACCCTCAGATCCACTACTACTGCCTTACATCCAGTGACCGGGCATCGGTGATCCTCGATTTCATCTATGTTGCTCCAATACTAATAGGTAGAAATGATTTTCGTGAGTCCAAAGTTTAGTTACTACGTGTTGTTTTTTTTATGGTGGAGATCCCGATCGTCGCCGGACTACTGATCTTAGTTTAATTAGGTCAGGGATTGGTGACCTAGTGAGGGTTCTACGGTTACTATATGGCCTTTTATAACGATTCCAAGCTGGAGTTGGAAGAAGTACCCTCTGTCTTCTGATGGTAACCTCCACCTTCTCCAGCTGGTCATTTGTCTTGTTGACGGAAGCCAACATCTTCTGTTGGACCTCTAGCATCTCCTGTTGTATTGCGTTTCCCACGAGTACGGCTTGCGTCAATCCTTCCAGGGCTTAGAGACTGTCCGACCCGAAGAAGGAGCAATCATCCTCTGGTAGTATCTGCCCCAAGATATCCTTCAATGTCTCCCTCTCCAGGCCACCAGCCAGAGGAAACGCAATATCAGGCAGCACTGTCCTGTCAACCATGCATGTACCAACAGCAAAACATCAACAGAAGCCGGGAAGACAAGCAAAGAGGAAGTGTCTGCTGACGGAACCGGATACACATCATGAGTAATGCCAATACAATCGGACTGAGGACGCATGCGGGAACCTCACAGCTGCTGAGAGTCCATTATGGACAACTGGGTACAGTCTCTCGTACTCTCGAACTGCCAATACGTTTCCGGATAACCCGGTAATCCTCTTCCTTTGTAAACTCACTGGACATTTCCAGCTTCTCCCTAAGCTGCTTATGCTTGGCATAATGCACGATATGCCTGTCTAATTCCCTTTCTGTTTTACAAATAAATTTACGTGGTCGACAGAAATACTGGTGACGGTCTTCGCTAATGTGCGTCAATTGTATATTGTCCTTCATCTTTCTCAGCTCTCCCTTATAAAAACAAAAATTGCAGCTATAAGCCTTTCCTCGGTCTATTGTCTCCATACTTAAAAATACAGATGAGCACCATAAGTACAACTTCAAATTTGTTAGGAGAGGAGTCTCATGCAGTAACGATATGAAGACAGTTGTATACTGTAAGTAGTTTGGATACATGTTAAAATTGAATGGTTGACCAGTGGTTTTACAAGATGAGTTACAAAATAACTGACAATGCGTTTCAATTTAACAATTATTTCTTCCGTCTGTAGATGCTGATTGCTCGCTTTCCCCACTTTGTTGACCTTGATATGGCTTCAGTTTGTCATGATTTAAAACTTGTGGGACATATCTGCAAAAATATTGATATGTCATTACCTTTCACAGCGTATATCCGACAAAATAATCCAAACTTCACTACGAACTGTCCGCCATTTTACTGAACTCTAGAAAAACACCACATGATCAAAAACCGTGACGTATTTTGTATAGTCTGTTTCGTAGTTATTTTATTACTTGTATCCTGACATCGACATCTCTAACTATGAAACAGACTATATAAAATACGTCACGACTTTTGAATACCGGTAATTCATATGCAAAGCGAAAACTATGAAAATATACTGCAGTATGGAAGTAGTTCAATAAACTTTTTTGTGATCAATGATTATGTGGGTGTTTGATTTGTTTACATCTTATTCACCCACTTTAATAGTCTTCATGATGTTTACCTTTGTGATTTTTAAAATGCAAGCCATCAACTCTAAACTGTGTATCAAGCCTATCACCAATACGGCGTGGGTTCGCGCCCGGCTTTGTAAATTACAAAAAAGGGTGCACTCGACTCGCAACCGCAAGTGATAAAGTTTACCAGTTGCTTGCCCATGGTCGGTGGTTCTCTCCGGGTACTCCGGCTTCCTCCACCACTAAAACTGGTCGCCATGATATAGCTGAAATATTGTTGAAAGTGGTGTTAAACACCAAAAATCAATCAATCAATCTAAACTGTGTATCAATAAAAAATGCCGGATCTCTGTTCAAACAATATGCTTGCAATGGATAGGCATTGTCGTATATCACCAGTTTTGGGGCTGAAAATAGGTAGGTATATTGAATTCAAAAGTTGTTATCATATTTAGCTGTTTGGAAATTACATTATAGTATATTTCAGAAAATCAAAGATACCATTATGACTTCATGTGTGGTAAAGTAACAATACAGTCATATTTGGAGACAATCATTTTCCATAAAACATTCACAGGAAAATTCAGTATTTTCTTCTTCCTTGCTCATTCCCAGTTCTTTGGTTATATTATCAGAGTATTAGTGAAGAGAATAAAGAATAAAATACAGAAATAACAAAGATCAGCACAAATGTAAATATGTTTGCTAAATGTTTATTCAGGTATGCGGATACCTTATTTGTGGACACCATGCAGTCATTTTAAGATGTTATATCATAGGTTTAGCAATGTGAAATGCCTATATTGAAACTGTAAAGGTGTGAACAGCTGAAAAAGGTTGAGTTGGCAGCTTTGTAAACATCCTCAGCTAATTGTATGATAAAGTTGATTAGAATAAAAACATTTAGTGAATATTGTTCTTAACCATGTAAATGGCTCATCAGGTGATTCATGATATTTTATCACTTAGAAACCATAGCAAATACCTATAAAATAACAGACAGAATACACAATGAATTATTTCAGCTTTCATGAGTCACTGAAAGAATTTCCTTTGTGATACAGGTAGAGAATGGCAATGAATATGGATGCCATAATGATTTCCATAAAAAGAACGGCATAATTACAAAAAACTGGTAAAGCAACATATGAAAAGTTATAATCTCGTTAAAATTAACTGTTTCTTGGTTTTATCACACTGCCTAATAAACCCATAAAATGTCTGAGAATTTTTCTTAAAAACTTACACAGCAATTTCAACTTTGTGAAATTAAGTTGTTCCACTCAACTTAAGGTTAATATTGGACATAGATTTTCATAAATTTAATGAACTAGGATAATGAAACTTACTACAACTTTTGGTCAGGATGTATATTCATTTTCTAAAATATAAAAAAAAAATTCATTTGGTGCAGTTTAACTGTTCAAATAGCATGAAAAAAGTTAATTCAATACATTTTCGGACTTGACGAGAGGCAATTGATAAAAAAACAATTTAAAGCTGAACAGTCTCATACCTTATAAGCTTACCATGTAGATAAAACAATGTGAACACCCCTGGCTGAAGAGATGGATGTCCTTTCGATAATTTCGTACACATGTCATCCTTCATTGTCCTTTTCTTATCTGCAACAAAATGTCCTCGTCTTCTTAGTCTTTGTAAAGACGGGAAAACGGATAAACCATCCTCATTATCTGGATCTTCAGAAGGACACAAATCTTTAAGAAAAGAGTCAAGCACTTTTTGCTGGAAGTAGGGAAGGCAATCTTTAAATTCCTTAAATGGGAAATCCTCTTTTAACTTTGACAAAAGTTTGAAAATACTGGAAATGTTGTATGTAATTTCTGCACAAAAGTATCATTATGCAAAGCTGTCTTAGGCTGCGAAAAGACACTTTCAAGAAAATCAAAATATGCTTCAGAAGGTGGTATGAACTACCCCATTCTGAACTTTTAATTATCAAATTTTGCTGTCCATTGTTGTAGTCCAAAATTCGCTTAACCCAACAGTCAGGTTGGTCGGTCACTCTTTTGAAAACATCTCCAAATACGGAAGCCGTTATCAACCTTGATCTTGCAATTTTCCAGTTAGGATTGATATGTTGTCCTTTTGTTGCCGTTTATACCTGTTTTGGAGTGTCCGTGGTTATTTTCAGATCATTAAAAAACGAAGAGAACACATTTTGACAATGTTCTGATTTTAATTCAACAGTATCATGAAACATATATGGTGTAGCATATGTGTTAGTGATGCTCACATTCTGTTTAGAGAAATGATTTAAACCCATATTTTGGAAATACATATTTTATTAATTACAAGGCATACAAAAGTACAAAGTAATAAATACAATCAATATAACACAAAGGAATCTTACCGCATACAAACTTTCATGGAGTTAGCTGTTATGATCAATCAAATTTGGTGCACCAAGATTCTAAAGCCAATTAGAAGGAATTATTTCTTGCATAATGTTTGAAATACGACTTTAAATGCTTAGCCGCAAACACTATCACATTTCAGTTGTAAACATCGTAGTAAAAGTTTTCCATATTTCGCATTCATATCCATATATGGATGGGCTCCGGTCCATTTCAAGTAACGCGAGAGTCTACGTAAGGTGTCATGGCGGACAAGAACACATTTTCGAATACGAATACGAAATCGACAGTGAAGGTAGAAACAGGTATTGTAACACTTATTTCGTATCACCATTACTTAAAAATTGTAGGGAATAATAAGTTATGGACACATGCAAAATGAAAGTTGAAATATTCAAGAACGAACATTTTAATTTGCTCCATGGGGCCGAATCGTAACCCTCACGGGGAGTTTTCTACATAATTGAGAAAAAAGTGTGTCTTGGTAAACTGCGACGTTTTGGTCTGTGAAGCCAAAGGGAACTCTTCTTCTTCGTCATTTTCCACTATATGTGGTATCACTACCTACAATATGGTATATCTTGGTATTATATAAATAACTCTGACTATACATAGAGCACATGCGTACTGAGTAGTACGTTATTGTATCTAGGTCCAAAGTACTGTTGTAATATACACTTATCTATTAATTATACCTGTCCTAGATCTGTGTAAGTACCAATGTCTTCAGTCAGTGGTGGCGATGAGAGTCAGGTACCGTGTCTCAGTCGTAGACTACGTCCGATCTGTCCAAGGTACTGTAATTAACTCTGGCGATCAGCTGTTTATTACTTCCGGTGTTACGAATAAGGTTTAGCTAATTACCGCAACACCGGTCTTCACCAAATTCCTCCCCATTTTCTGAGAAGCCTTCTATCCCCAGTCTGTGTCGTATTACCAGTTTAGTTTCCCCCTTGTATATAACGTGAATCATTCTGTAGATAGTTGTAGGATGTAACATTCAAGTCTTTATTTGACTGTTGTGCTGTAAACTGCCACTATGTACAGATATTACATACATCGGACCATCCGATGTCCATTTTAAAACTATATACACTGTACATTATGGCCTTTTCTGTTCTCTCTATAGTCGGTACAACTCCATGGCATTTGAAGTTGTCACCCGTGCTATGTCCTCCAATGGTCTTTTAAACAATCTCGGAGACCAGTTCATGGGATCTTCTTCTCTCTCTACTCAGGAATGGGGCGTCAGTCTCAATAATTATGTCTCTCAAGTCCATTCCAGCAATTGTCTCCCTGAGGTCTGGACATCTGTCTGTTCTGAACAACACTGGAGAAACCCCAAATTTGCAGTTTGGAAAGGCCTTTTTCCACTTCCTATAGGTTTCGAAGTTGTCTGTGAAACAATGTCTGTGGATATGGTGGTTCCTATCCAGTGTCTTCTCCAAAGTTGTTAGACATCTGTTATTCATCTCTTCATTACCCCTACAGTGAATAACAACTGGTAGTTTGATGGACTTCGCGAGTTGCAGTTGTTGTTGGAAGACTTCTACCTGACGATTTAATTATCTCTTGCTTGAATGGTCTTTATTGTCCAGGCCACACTCCCCTACTGCAACTACACGTCTTGCTCCCAAAAGTGTCTTTAAATCGGTTACCCAATCGTCTAGTTGCCTCCGGGACTCCAAAATTTACCACTCTTGGATGAATGCTATAGGTCATTCTTATCCGTGGGTCTTTTCTGATGCATTCACGGTCTCTACTTGATGGCCAATCATGTGGAAAGCAGTAGTTGCTTACTAAATATTTCACCTCCACATCTTCCCAGATGAATGGTGGTAGTTCTCTCTCAGGAATGCATCCATATGAAAATGGGTGTCCACTAACTCTGTGGTTTCCATGATAACTCTTCGTGGACATGGTGGATGGAGATCAAGCTCCTCTTGGAAGGTGATCATATTCTGTTTTCCTTAGAAGAATGGCTAACACTCTCCAATGGAGTAAAGTGTGTACTCCGGTTGGTGGTGAAGCTTTGTGGGGAATATCTGTTTCATCATATCTATTGATCTGGTTGAACACCCTCACAAGCGGCAAAGAATCCCAATGATGAACGGATGTCTGGCATTCAACGAAATCTCTGTCCTTCTTCACCAACTTTACCAGATCTGGGACTGATGTTTCTAGTCTGGTCGCAATTTCTCTCAGTAAGCCATTCATCATGTGGACCCATCTTTGCTCATATTCTTTGGTGAATGTGTGTGGCTTTTCTTCCTTGTTGTGGTGTTCGATGGTGTGTACCTGTATGTGACAAGTCCCGCAACACGTCAGTGGCACGGAGTACCATGGGAGGTGACCACACAAGACATGTTAGGGGTGGCACGACTGGCATTTTCACAAGAGCCAGTGGTTGGAATAAATGTGAGCGCTCTGTCCATAGATTTTGACATGCTGTCTACAAAGGTTTTCCTAAAATTGATATGCTATAGAGATCCTCTTGGCCGGTAACACTTATAACACCTGTAAAATACCTGTATATGATGATACATTGTCTGTAAAATCTCCAAAAGACTTCGGATATAACTGTAAATAACACCCTTGTTCAAGAGATCACATTGATCAGTCATTGATTGAAGAGATCAAATCTTTACATGTAAATGAACTTGTAGAAAACATAGATGAACAAGGAAGGGAAGGAAATGAATCAAACGACCACGAACTTCAAACTGATAAGGAAGAGACATTGTGTAAGAATGTGCACGGTCAAGAAGTACATGTATCTGGTAAAAAGTTAACGGAACCAACAGAAAAAATAACACAATAACAATATAATGCACACATTTCACAAATAGATGACGAGATGATTCAATGTAGCAACAGTGGACACACTATACTTACACTAGATTACCATTATACCAGCTTATCACACTGGTCCACATTTCAAGGAAGTTCACTTGTGAATTGTGTGCGAATGTAACAAAAGATTTTAAAGATCAGTGGGTTGCAATACTCACGGCTAATACTCAAGGTAGTGCTAATGATGCAAGTGAACCTAATCCAAACATACTTGACCATAGAATGTCTACTCAAACTTTAGAAATTGTAACTCGAATTGAAAATAGTGTGATTGGCCTATAATCACCCAATAAAAATTATCTGCAGTAATTCTGATGTGTTCTTCTACTAGTTGATTTTCCCTCCAAAACTGTTGAACATAACAAAACACAACAAACATTGTGTATACCTTTATGTAAATTGTTCCCACATGTGTCCCATGTAGGGAAACCAATAGCGAACAAGTGTTACGACACATTTTGGCATTATGTCCCTCTTGTGCCAATCAAAGAGCTGTCAAAGTCTATATTCCTTGATACCCTGGGTGATCCTAGTTATTGGTCTAGGTTTGGGTCTAGACTAATAATTTACGGTCTACGCTCCCCGAATGGGACGTTTTCCCTACTAGTACTATTATTTGGTCTATGTTCCCCTGATGGGACGTTATCCAAAATATCATAATCAGATCTGGGCAAAGATTCCCTATTCTGAGTATTACTACATTTTCCCATATTTTCAACTAATTGAAACAGTTTGTCAAACCTTTGACCGAAGTGTTCTTCAATACTTCGTATTTTGTTGTCAAAATCAACCTGCATAGACGCGGTTTTAGAAACCCGTTTTACCTGTAGCTTTGGCTTTACCCTGTGCTCTGGATTTTACTATAACCTCTTGTCGCTGGTTTCATTTACACGTGCTATTATCACTTCTCTCACCTGTTTTGTGAGCAGAAACCAAAGTTGGTTCAATCGAGTTGTTTTCCGAGTCGTCTTCGTGAAATTCCGACTCGTACATACTTCAATATAAACTTACAAGCAAGAGAAAAAATATTCAATAATGTGTTATATTAATTTTGGACGAGAACATCCGTTCAATTGAACGCAAAAATTAAAAGTGAGATATACAGGTAAATACAGGTAAGGTTATTACGTCTTATGGATGTTTTAATTTTGATCACATAGATGCTTGCGATGAGAACATGTTATTACGTGGAACATATTACTAAATTAATATTATAAATTGTAATTTCTGGTAAGTATATTTAACAAAATTCATATACATCCACAATTTTTTAGATGGAGTTTCAATGTGTGCTCGAAAACCTTCTGCAAAAACGTCCACAGTAACGTCAGTCGATTTGAATGTCTCCGATGTCAGAAGCAATTTGGTTGCAAGTACAACGAACCTTGCTCAAAGTGCGTCATGAACTGTAAATTCTGTGCAACAAACTTTGAAAAGACACAAGTGTTCATATCAGACCCACTATTCAGATAAAAATTTCGAGTTTTAAAGTGTGGAAAGAAATATTCGAAAAAAAAAACAGATTTAAAGAAACATCAGAAGAAATGTAATCAAACGGTAATAATGTTATATTCCTTTTACACTATCACCGCTGTTGTGAAACGCCACCCGAACAGAGATGTGCACAAATGTATTCTTAATATTATTTTTTCACTATACATATTAAACTGTATTCTATTTTATATAGATTTCTTTTCTCAGTTTAAGATACGTATGTTGAAAATCTCATTCCAAAAATTTAACTGGTTTTGTATTACGATATTTAACTTATATCATTGCGAAAAATAATTTCACAATTTTTCCTTAAAAGAAATTAAATTGAAGAATCAACAATTTTAAACTGATACATGTTGTGGTAAAAGAAAAATTACACGCAAAACATACCAATACAATTAACTCAGATTTACACGAATCTGATATAAATAATAATTATCGGACAAACCTGGCAAGTATATAAAGAGAAATGATGAAATAAAACGAATAAAGAACGTACATCCCAAGGAAAAATGATATCAAACGACAAAATGATTGAAAATTGAAGCTTTTATTGGGGGGGCTGGTGTACACCACCTCAGTCTTTTATGCGTTTTTCAATGAAAGTAACAAGTCCAAATAACTTCTAGAATCTGGCCTTCGTGATCAATTCATACAGGTGTTTAGGATCATTAGGTAATAGGCGTTTTTCCTTACACCATTTTTTTCTGAGATATCCTAAAATGATATGGATCCCTATCAAAGAAGAAAACATTCCCGCTCGGTCGGAACGGGGAATTAGGTCGCAACATAATTGACCAAACACTAGAGGGATCATTTTGCAAAGTCACTGACTTCTTTCATACTTTACTCCTCCAATATTAAGTAACACCTTATATTCCTGTGTGTGCTGAAATGCCTGCAGGAACACATCAATATCATCGAGTGAGGAGGATATAGCCACGCTTTCTACAGATTCTTCCCGAACTGTTTGTGACACACCCTCGGCAGCCTCTGATACTGAAGTTTTAGATTTGGCTGAACTACTTACTGCCACTGATGTTGAAGAGGATAATGACGACAACGAATATCTTTCCTGGGAATGATTTCTTTCTTTCCCGTAGGTGATTTGCTCATATCAGGCCATACCTTTTTTAGTTTCGTAAATTTCTCCTGTTTTTCTTTACTGTATAAGTGGATATGCTTACGTGGGGGTAATTTTCGCGTTTAAGACAGATACGCGAAAGGTTTTTGTATTTAAGATTGATCGTGACAACACGATTGTTAGTTGAGACACTCGTGAGTAAAACTATTACCTTCCCTGACATATCTAATGGTTGTGTACATGTTATTATTTTGTACAAAATATTTATACAAGTTATAACTTGTCCAATTATTGCTTTACAAGTTATAACTTGTACAATTGTGATTGAAACTACATCATAACTTGTACAAGTTTGTTGTGCATAGGCCTTTTTGCATTATTTGTGTTGGAAACATGACAGCTACATGTATGTCAACTGTATTGACAGTAGATATTCTTCATGTGATTTTACCAACATGTTGTTGTGAGTTGTCGTCTCATTGACATGTATCCAATATCTCATTTTATTTTTTGTTGTTGTTTTGGGGGTAATTACATATTTATTTGTATACCCTGTGTTGATGTGTTGACGAAAGATCGGATCGCATTATAAATAGAAAATTTGATATTTCTTGAGATTTAAATCAAATTTAATTAGACTAAATGAATTTTTCAAACATGTATTGTCAAGAAACACATATCTCATAGAGGCATTGGATATCTCTTGAAATTCATTTGTTTGCACATGACAAAGATGTATGACATCTGGAATTACACAATATATTTTTCCGTTTACACTTGCATTTCCCAGTTTTGCAGCCACTACGACAGCTGCAATGAATATGGCCTTGACCACCAGACAAGGAAAGCAACTGTCCCTTTACGAACAAGCTTTTCAATTCCTGCTATCTCCAAAACATCATACTTTTTTGTCAAATATCTCTGAAGTTGTGTCTTTTTGGTTACTGATTTTGCTTCCTTTACACTATGAATTACCTTATTATATCTTTCACGTGTAAATATAATATTATTTGTAGACTTGTTGTCATCCAATAGTTTTATAACTTCATCATGAAATTTTGTTTCAACAGTATTTGCCATCTTTACACTTCAAAATAATTCAAAAAGACTGAACAACAATGTTTACAATATATTAACTCTTTAAAAATACTCACCATAGTAGTAATTAAATAATATAAGGTAAGCCAATGAATGTTATCATATGGGTTAATTACACATATATGCCACTGTAAATAAAACTGTACAAGTTATGATGTATTTTCAATCACAATTGTACAAGTTATAACTTGTATAGCAATAATTGGACAAGTTATCACTTATATGATGGTGTTATACAAGTTATAACTTGTATAAATATTTTGTACAAGTTATAACTTGTACAAAATAATAACATGTACACAACATATATACTAAGCAAGTGCATGGAAAATAACCGTTGATTTAATATAAATATCAAATATATGAAGTAAATTTAACTCAATGTACAAAAGACGGAAAAGTAAGAAAGTAAATATTGTCAACAGGATATAAAATAAACTGATATGCGCGTCATGTATTTGTCCGTGAGGTTCAGCATGGGATGCCCACAACCTTAAATGTCCGTATGATAAATTCATAGTCTCTTTCAAGGGTTTCATGACACCTTAATAGCCATTTAGCATGACGAGGCTTTATAACGGACGTTCGTAGATCGATGTCTGCTGTACGTTCACATATTTCATCATTATCCTTTTTATGATGCTCAAACCTGAAAATTAATTAAGGCAGTTATTATAACGGTCAAATTAGCCCTAAGGTAAAGCTCATTAGAATCATCAGGTGTCAAAAGGTTTAATAGTTTAATCATTATCGATTATTATTTTTGACTTAATTTATGGTCGATTGGGCTGGTTGAACTCTTAACTATCAAAACAAAATGTCAGTTTGTGCTCAAAATAATTTTTTATATAATAAATGAAAATTAAAAAAAATGTCCTGCTTTCCAGCTTTCGAAAAATTAACCCCCACGCGAACAGTTTGAATAAAAAAAATCGCAAAATTAACCCCCTTAGCGGAAGAAATATTGGTTACCTGTAAAAATTCAACGGACATAATAGCGGAATTTTTTCACAGGTAACTTGTATTTATACTAGCATCTAGGAAGTCTGAAGCTGTCTACAGACACTGTATGTCTAGTACTGTTCAACTGTACTGACAATGGTATTGTCCATTTCGATTTTGAGGAATCTATGATGAAAGTGATCCGTTCCATCTTTCCTGCTACTAATATCAAATGCCGTTTTCATCTGGGTCAAGCATGGTGGAGAAAGATTCAAAACCTTGGACTAGCCAATGGATATAAAGAATCGGTAAATTCCGAAATTGGAAAATGGTTAACTGCATTTTTGGTCTTGCTTTCTTGTCATCTGTTTCCTTCTCGACGATATTGATATCTATCTCCTGGAATAATTTGGAATTCCAATAGTATAACTTCACCACTCATTTTGTAAAATTCTGAAAGAAAAATAATATCTATAATATATACATGCCGTATCTCTAGTCAACATTTTTAGGATTTGTCACAGTGGTATATATGTGTTAGATTTTTTGAGATTGTATTTTATATATTTGTAATTTTTGCTACGATTTTTTAGAAATATTTAGAAAGACATTTATAAATTAGCATTAATTTGTAAAAGTTTTTGACACCATCAGCAGCACATCTCATATCGTCATTTTCTAATCAATTTATCTTTTTTAGAAGTACTTTCTATTATTCAAAGTTGTCTTAATTAAGCTTTTCAGTTGAAATTACGTAGATCTGATTGATGTTCACGAGTTAATTATATTGTATTGTGTTAATTAGACTAATTCGTATATGACATGTTAATCTGAGTATTATTTTTTTTTAATAATTTTGTATAAATAAAGCAGAAATTGTATGTTAGGAGTCATTCGATTAGTGAGTCCCGGATCATTCACGTGTGTTAATTTTTGCACATCACTAATTATTCGTTATAGTTAAATTTTGTATTTTGTACTCTATTGTGTATATTTATTTTGTTGTTGATATTTAGCAAGATATCAAAGCCATCAAGTGAAGGTTTTGACTTTAACAATATAGATTACGCGGAATACGCTAGCGCGCTTGAGAGCGAACATCCAAACAGTACGGATGAAACGGAATCCGATAAAATTTGGACGCCGGCTCGACGATACAAAAAGAGGAAAGCCTCTGGTTCTCCACTAAATAATTCCTATAGCAAATTCCCCCATCCCTCATACAAACAAGTCAAAACAGTGTCAAGAAATATATATGTATTGTTTATTGTAGAAATGAACAATTAGGTAAACAAAACCCAATTAAGATACAGAAATTAATGTCTAACTTAATCTATTAACAGTACTAAGTCAGGTAATTTGATAGTTGAATGTATTGACTATCAACAATATAAAAAAACTGTTGAAAACTACTCACCTTGGTGAGTGGCTAATCGAGGTGTATATACCCAAGTCAATGAATACATCTTTAGGTTGTGTATACAATGTGCCTCTAGATATCTCAGAAGAAGAGATTACAGAAGTATTAAAATTCCAAAACGTCTCTAACTGTGTGAGACTAACATACTTTATTAAGGAAAAAAACAAAGACAACCCTCTACCATCGTCAAGTTATACTTCAATGTCCCTGAACTTCCAGGAAAAATTACTATAGGTTTTAAAACATATAAAACCAAATTATATGTTCCCAAACCCATACAATGTTTCAACTGCCAACAGTTTGGCCACATGGAGTCAGACTGCACCAAACCCAAAATATGTTTTAAATGTGGTCAGCAACATGAAAATAATCCATGTACTGCTGACAAACCAAAGTGTTCAAATTGTAAAGGTGAACATCCCTCTAACAGTAATAACTGCCCCAAAATAATTGAAAAAAATTAGTTATGAAAAAAGTTTTAGTGGAGAAGTGTACTCCACAACGGCTCGAGTTGAGTTAAAAACAAATTATCAACCTGACAATAAACCAAAAGATAAAGTTACTAAACAACCTAAGAATAAAGTCACTGTTCCTACAGTTAATGATACAGTTGATGTTGAAAATATAGACAACTTAGTTGACCGACCCAAAAACAAAAATTGAATACATATCTCAATTAGCTGTTAAAATTTTCGACATTAAACTTAACGTCGAACAGTTACTTACTAAGTATCTATCAATGTACATATAAGCAGAATACGTATCTGCTTATTTTTTGTTTTTAATAATTTCAAGTGCATTCATATCGCAATGTATTTTAAAAATATTATTATTCATAATGTCACATTCAATAAATATTGTACATTGGAATTGTCAGGGTTTTAATGCCCATGGACGAGAATATATCTGGTCTCTTAGCAAACAAAAACATGTACCTGTTATTATATGCTTACAGGAAACTTTTTTTTCAAAATGAGAAGAGATATTAAAAGAGGAAGTGTCAGCAATTGACATCAAACTTGATAATTAACTACTATTGTAAATGTATATAATATCTATAGTAAAACTACACAAAGTGACTATCAAAATATATAACCTCAAATAAATGACCAATTTATCGTTTTTGGAGATTATAATCCTCACCATAAACTTGGGGGGGGGTAGACGTAATGATACAAAGGGTATAATCATGTTAATGAAAATAATATAGTTGTTTTAAATGATGGTACTGGTATTAGATTAAACCCTATCAATCTAGAAACCTCTTGTATTGACTTAAGTTTAGTGAGTACTGTAATTAGTTCTCACTGTACCTGGTATGTAGACCAAAAATCTACACATGGTAGTGATCATTTTGTTGTTAATATAAACATTACTGTTAAACTTATGCCTTACAATAGTTGTAAATGGAATTACAAAAATGCAAATTGGAAAGGTTTTACAATAGCTTGGGATAAAAAATGCAGTCAAGAAATGGTCTCAGACAACATACAAGAGACCAATTCAATTCTAACAAATCAATTGAATAATATTGCAGAGGAATATATTCCAATAAAAAATAATCAGTAATAAAAATCAAAAGCCATGCGTCCCATGGTGGCGCCAAAACTGTTCGTGAAAGAAATAAGGCTAGAAACAGGGCTAGCCATACTGGTCGGGGGAGGATTTTGTATATTATAAAGAAAAGGAAAAGTTATGTAAAAAAATTATTACATGACACCCAACAAACTTATTGGGAAAATTATTGTAATTCATTGAATAACAATAGTAAATTATCTCAAGTATGGTATCATGTTAAAAAAAATGTTGGGTAATTCACCCAGTAAAAAAGAAATCCCCACTTTAAAACAAAATGATACTTCATATGAGTACAATACTGAAAAATCAAATTTATTTGCGGAAAAATTCAGTAAAGTCAGATAATTACAGTAGTCAGTTTATAAATACATAAACAACAGGTCGAAAGTAAAGACCATGATAATATTACTGTTCATTTTAACAATAATAGTAATGTTATAATGATAAATTTACATTGCAGGAAATGAAAGATGCAATATCTGACACAAATAATAGTGCACCTGACAAAGACATGTTTAAACATGTGTCTGACAAAACACTTCGTATATTTTTATTATTTATTAATAAAATTTGGTTTTTACAGGAATTACCTATAGATTGGAAACATTCAATCATAATCCCAATCCACAAGACTTGTAAAAACCCACATGACCCCCTATCATATAGACCCATTTCCCTCGCTGCTAATCTAAATAAAATTATGAAAAAAATGGTCAATAATAGATTACAATGATATTTAGAAAAAAATAAATTATATAATCCAAATCAAAGTGGATTTATGAAAAATATAAACACAATGGAACAATGTATTAGATTAGAACATGATATACAAAAATATTTTGTAAGTAAACATATTACAGTTGGAGTGTTCATAGATTTTCAAAAGGCATTTGATATGTTATGGAAACATGGCTTACTACAAAATATATGGTATCACTTAATATTTATGGTAATATGCTTTTGTATGTTAATGAATTCTTAAGTAATAGAACATTACTAGTTAAAATTAACAATACTTTTTCAGAGATACATATAGTCCAAAATGGTACTCCTCAAGGTAGCTGTCTTAGGCCAACCTTAAAAATATGTTTGTTTGCAGTTTTCCGACTGTACCTTCTGACTGATGGATCGGTAGGTAGGAACAATATTTATTCTATAAGCCATTAGAGACATATTATATGATAATGGCTTATAAAAGAATTCAAAGAGAAACATGTAAGAATCATATTCAGATAAACAATATAATGGAAAATATACTTTTTATTAACAGTTTTGAACAATATGAAGTTTGAATATGTTCAAGAGAGAAAGTATTGCAATGAGTATGGACATTTCCCCTTATCCTAAAGGAACATACTCATTACAAGAGAGGGGCCCGGATGGCTCAATGAGTTAGGTCGCTGGATCTAACAACTCATACAAGCCTATCACCAATACGGCGTGGGTTCGCGCCCGGCTTTGTAAATTACAAAAAAAAGGTGCACTCGACTCGCAACCGCAAGTGATAAAGTTTACCAGTTGCTTGCCCATGGTCGGTGGTTCTCTCCGGGTACTCCGGCTTCCTCCACCACTAAAACTGGTCGCCATGATATAGCTGAAATATTGTTGAAAGTGGCGTTAAACACCAAAAATCAAATCAATCAAATCATTACAAGAGAAGAAGGTAAAGGGATCTTTCATTGAAATTACATATTTTGGAAACCAACCATTACATTTCTCTGCATTTCTCATAAGTTTTGATGGTTTCTTTGTGATTGATTGTCCTTCCATCAGAACAGAAAATGCATTGCGTGTGTTGTCAATATTTTTTCCACTTTCGGTTCCAGTCTCGTCATTTTCGTCTACATGTCGGTTTATTCTGAATACTGCATATTTCAAGCTACTGTCGAAGTTTTTTTTTTACAACTGAAATAGGTTCTTTGAAGTCCGGCTCGAAACATTCCGATCCCGACTTATTGGAAACTGTGACCGTGATCATATCAGTTTTTGTCAGTCACATCAGTAAAATTAAACCCTACAATGACTGGCTTGAAGAACACTGTCGCCAGCGACAAGTATTGTTTCCAAATTAAGAAATGCTGATATAAACTGCTGCTCTCCCTCATCAACACAGAATGAACATTGGCTTCCTGACCCAGTGCTGGTTGAATCAGGAGAGCATTACAAATCATTTGAAGAAGTTTATGGCACCACAACTACCGAAAAATACCGTCCAACGTAGTCTCAAACAGGAGAAAAGGTCCAACGTAGTGAAGGAAAAAGAGAAAAAGTCAGAAACATTAAACGCGTCAGTCAATTTAATTAGCCTAGTACCAGAGCTACAGGGTGATACACACGTCTTCACTGCTAAGAATTGTAGGTTAACAGTAAACTGTAAGGAGTGTGACAAACCAGGGGCGTGTTTTTTTTGCCTTTTTCCAGGTCTTTCAGGAAGCTCTTCCACAGAGGTGTGCAAACAAATGACAATTGATCTCTTCCACAGATAATCCTAGAAGAGGCAATAAAATACGAAAGATTCAAAATGGCGACTTATGTTGCCGAATTTGTTATTTTGAATGAAATAGTTGATTTTAGAGATATTTGTGAAGGTAGCACAGATGACACTAGTCCGAGATTCCTCTGGCGTCCGAGCGGCTCCAGCAAGTCGAAAAATGCCGTGGGACGGCAGAGGAATCTCGGACTAAGATGACACCTTTGTAATATTACATGTATGTGCAGTTGTGTCTTTGATATATGTATCTCCCTATTTTTGACAAATTTTGGTATATTTGTACCATAAAAGAGCTGTATCGGATAAATGTTGATCACAGATTCGTTCCGTCTATTTGATCTGGAGGAACATACAGACAGTGGACAAAAGTATTCAGACGCTTCCAATATTCCCTATATATTTCATATAAAACAACAATTTTTCAAAAATATATCTTGAAGTCAAATCATGTCCGATTTCGACAATCATTTGATCAACAAAAGAAGAAAGACATGGTGTTTATAGTAGTAATTTTTAAATAACTTTTTGAAGCATATTTATCAAATCGACATCGCAGGCACTTGGGTCCAGGATATTTTCTTCTTCAATTTTATCAATAAAATGTGCATCTACAACGTATATGAACCCGTTTGACATTTTCTTCTTCTTCAATTTTATCAATAAAATGTGCATCTACAACGTATATGAACCCGTTTGACATGCTTCGTTGTGAAATAAACGTCTTTATTAACTATACCCCATTTTCCTAATATAGTAGATATTAGGAAAATGGGGTATAGTTAATAAAGGCGTTTATTTCACAACGAAGCATGTCAAACGGTGTCATATACGTTGTAGATGCACATTTTATTGATAACATTGAAGAAGAAGAGAATATCCTGGACCCAAGTGCCTGTGATCGACATGATTTAAACCAATTCAAAATTTTATTGTCATTAAACAATACAGTTTGTGACAATTATACAAATAAACATGTAACAAAGAGAACATAAAATCGACATTTTCAAGTAAATATGTTAGGATTCCCCTGTCCTCAGTTCTAATGACCTTTTTAAAAAGGAACCCAGTTTATTTACTTGAGATGGTGTTGATGGATTTAAAATATATGAAAGTTTTTCTGATTCTGATAAGTTATTAAAAATTTGATTTTCGTTGTTCAAAATGTTTAAAAAAGAAGACCTCAATTCAGAATTTATCGTGCAATGTAAAAGAAAATGTTTCTCGTCATCTATACACTTACAGTGTGAGCATAAACGTTGCTCTCTGGGAATATTTAAATGTCTCCCCTTTTCTATTAATAGGTTGTGTTCACTAATTCTAAGTTTTGTTATTAACTTTCTGTATTCAAAATTAGATATAGACAAGTAACTTTCCAATGATCAATTTTGTTTTAAATTTGAGAATAAATATATTTACTTTTTTGGTCTAATTTTGAAAGCTTATTATTTATTAAATTTTCATAGCAAAATTTTAGTGTTGATTTTACATATTTCTTGGGTAGTTTTAATTGATTTGGACTAGTAGTATTTTGGAGCTGTAAGATATCAAGACCTGTCTCATCAATAATACTCTTTACATATGAAAACCATGTGTAGATGCCTTGAGAATCTAAATTTGGGAAAAGTACAAAGGATTCTTTTAAAAGTGGGTTTATTTTTGTTGTATATAGTCTTGCAAAATATAACAAAGTTTGAGATTTAATAAAGTTCATTACTGGCAATCTTCCAAGTTCTAATCAGACTGCTAAATTTGAAGCTTTTTTTCTAATGCCAAGAACATATTTGCAAAAGGACAGATGTAAATTTTCAATTGGATTTTTATCGATAAAATTAAATAATTCTACTTCCTTATCATTGGTACTTGCTCTTTTCTTGGCCCTATATAAAGATATAAAAGTGTATAAATATGTTACTGCAGAGTTTATGTCATAATTGGTTTAACTAATGTATCAAAAACGTTGTTAGCTACTTTAAACACAGACTTAGATAATTTGTCTACAAAAGTACTATCATTGTATTGTGTTTGGAAAGAAATTAATTTAGTTGTGTGCTTAACTTGTGTATTCTCAAAATATTTCTATAGAACATTATTTTGAAATTATAGAGTAAAACTACATTAAATTATGCATTTATTGATATAACAATTATCAAAATCGGACAAGAATTAACTTCAAGATATGTCACACATCAGAACAAGGTCTTCGGTCTCCATTTTGAATCACGTGACTCTTCCGTCTAATGTACCTCGTGGAAAGGAAGAGACGGAAGCTCTTTCGAAAATCTTCCGTTGGCAAAAAAAAACGGACTGGAAGGACTTCCGATCTTCTTCCTAGTAGCAAAAAAAACACCGCTCTAGTCATTTACTTAAAATCCAAGCTTACAGAGAGGCACAAGATGATGCTAGCTATGTTGCTCCCAGAGTATGAGTACACTTCTGGCTCACCGTTAGCAGTTCCTGGTCATCAGCTTCATGGAGTATTATAATGAACCTGGACTGTACTAGGACCATCAAAACATCATATTTTAGTTCTAGTGTGGCTCAGTCAGATCTTTGCTATTACTGTAGAGATCCAGTTGCAAAACCGCGGGAATTTTTTGGCGAAACTTTTAAAGCGGGATTTTGAATGTGAATGGTGTGGAGTTATCGTGCATGAAAGAAATACCCCGAGTAAGCCCGAACGTAAGTTCAAGGTCGTCATTTTCGTTTTGGGAGCAGGCGGATGTAGTAAGAGATGATTTGGGGTGAACGAAGCTATTTTTTGAAGTCAAGTTGGGTTTAATCAAGGTAACTGCTGCTGTAATTCTTAGATAAACATCTTGTTAATCGAATTAAGGAGGACTAGCGATGAGATGAAGGGTATTAATGGCAATAAAATGAGTTGAAGCGTGGCTACCGACGACATTTGTATCTCCCTTGCCTAGTGTATATATGTGGATAGTCGATCTTTTTATTGACCGGGAGCAAGTCCCTGTGGCTCAATCAAACATTTCGAGCCTTTTAAAGCTGTAGTGAAACTACGTATGTGTGCTCCACACTAGTGGAGGAACTGTGTTGGGATAACCTGTGACCAATGAGATGCTGGAGCGCTCGACCACATGACCCTGCCAGAAGCCTCATTTCCAGCAGCCCGAGATTGCCTCACTCTGGATAGACAGCCGATACAGAGAAGACGGCTTAAGAGAAACATTGAAGAATATTGATAGGTAAATATCGTATGTTCAGTATTAGCGGGTAGTTACATCGTTGGGATTAGCAACCCCACAGATACGATAAAACTATATATAATTGGTCGTCCCTAAAATACAAACATGTAGGTAGAGGGACGAGATTATACAATATTGGCGACGAGGATTTAAAATGGCGATTTGAACATGCGGTCGGTCAGCAATTTAATTTGATAAAGAAATTTTGAAAGTCAAATTATCGATTTTTTTTTATATTTGTCTTATTATAAATATATTAGTTGTGACTTTGTTTGTAGGTTTAATTAAATATGAATTAAACTGGTGCAAACTTCTCAGTATTTCTGAAGTTGTAAAACCGGTGAACAGTTTTTGAAGAAAAGTCACGTGTTTATCACGCCATCATTGTACTTCAATACACATAACCGGAAATGAGCTGTATTGATTTTTTGTGAATACACATTTCCGGAAGTTTTATACGAGCAGACGGTTGTTTTGGTTTGTTTGTTTATTAAAAAGTATTGTTGTTATAAAGTGGTTGTTTACTATTTTTATTTATAATGGATAGACAGACAAAGGTGAAAATAAACACCTGTAGCAGGTGGGAATTATTAAGAATGCCAGGTGTGGGCAGTAAAATTGCCGATAGAATCGTGAAAATGAGAGAGGAAGGGGTACAGTTCAATAGGGATAACCTGGCAAATATCCCTTACTTGGGTACTTCTCCAGAATTATATGACCTGATAGATTATTCTATAACAGTATCTGATTTCACAGATCTTGATCCATTGCAAATGTACCAGAAATTAAAAAGGGTCGAGGTACCAAGGGAGGGCAAGAGTGATGAATTGCTTTCCCATAAAGTGTCCTCACCGTACAGACATGGTGTTTCATCACACTCTGCGTCGGTCCCCGATCTGGCTCGTGCTTATGATCCTATATTTTCAGCACCGGCTGAAGGTAAAAATCTCTTAGATATTGATCAGGAATCCCAATTTTATATGGGGTCATTCAATAGTAATGATTCATATAGACCATTTCCAATTGTGGGTCAACAGAATATGGTGTCTGGAGGTTTATCACAGGGTCAGGTAGGAGACATGCGTTTGCAGCAGGGTACTTACGTTGTTTCTTCTGCCCCGGTACAAGCTGGGTTATCAACAGTATACCCTGATGCGAAACATGTTCTTCCCAATCCTGTAGCCCAACAACAGTACAGTACGGCACATGTACATCATATACAAAATACACCACAGGATAACTTACCGCAAGGTAATAATACATATACATTTCCCCCGCCATCTACCACTGTTCAACAAGAACCGTCCATGTTGGGTGAAATGTACAATGTCTTACAACAAATGAAGATGGAGAAAGACAGATTGGTGGATTCTGCCCGTAAACATGCATTAGGTTTACAAGATAGCTCACATGATTATAAGCAAGGTCAAGACCATCGTTCTGACCGATCGTCGGTCCAATCATGGAGACCTTTGGTTCCTGAAAAAAGGTATTACAATGATAGTGAGTTATCACACTCACCAGATAGATATTGGGGTACCCGCCACCGTCAACCAACCAGCCATAATCGTCGTCGACGTCGTCCGGCTACTACCCAACGACGCCGTGACCATCATGATAGATACGACTTCCCAACTGACGAGTCTGATGAGTACTCACAGACAGAGGTTGACGAGACACCAAGGACACGTATATCACATGAGGAACTATATGATAGTCTACCATCTCCACCCCGTGTAGATCCACGTGTACAATCACCAAGACTGAGCCTGAATATGGATAGACAACAAGATCGTCGCTATTTTATGGGTATGTACAAATCCTTGAAGTACACTGGTAAAACTAGCTGGAAGGTATTCTACACAAAGTTCAGGGGATATGCCCGCACTGCCGGATGGACAGAAGAACAAAAGAAGGACCAACTATTGTGGAGTCTAGAGGACAAGGCTGGGGAGTATTACACGTTATTACTGGAACGTGATCCCCATATTACTTATCCAGAAATAATCGAGAAGCTGGAAAAACGATTTGGTTTCCAGGATGTACCGGAAATGTCCATGATAGAATTTAGTAATTGCAAACAGGATAAGCATGAATCCCTGGAGGACTGGGCAGACCGAGTATTGTCTTTGGCCAATAAAGCTTTTCGAGATTTATGATTTATTTATTTATTTCATGATTTATTACATTTAACAGGCGAATGAATGAATGCTGATACTCTCTCTCTCTCTCTTTTTAGGGGGGGGGCGAACGTCCCCTCCGCCCCCCTCTGGTTCCGCCAATGGGGGGGGGGGGG
>MJUT01014711.1:16775-31690 GCA_002080005.1 Gigantidas platifrons | reverse complement strand
TGAACCTTGAGGTACACCAGCTGAAACATTGCAGAGTGAAGATAACGAATTGTTTATTACTACCCTCTGTCGTCGATCTTGCAGGTAACTGGAGAACCAACTTAATGAATTGCTATCTACACCGTATGATTTAATTTTGTGCAATAACCCTTTATGCCAAACTTTGTCGAACGCTTTAGAAAAATCACAGAAAACAGCTAATTTCCTATTTTTCTAGTGACTTTAGAATGCAGTTGTACATTTCTAATAGTTGGTGTACTGTTGAATATTTTGGGAGAAAACCAGATTAATATTCATAAATTAACTTGTTTCTTTGCAGATGGTTAAAATCATATTTATTGATAACACGTTCCATTATTTTTCCAACACAACTTATGAGATATATAGGTATATATTTCGACGGTAATGACTTGTCACCTTTTGTAAATATAGCAATCACATGTGTAATATTCCAGCTGGTTGGGTATTTACATTGTAAAAGAGATTTATTAAGATTATTTGAAGAGGGACTGCTATTTATTCAGGACATAATTTTAGCATATTGTGACTGATTATATCAGGTCCCAACGCTTTATTAGGACTTACAATTTTAATAATATCAACAATCTCATCTGTTGCAATGAATATGTCTCGCAGAAAATTATTGGTTGTATGTTCAATATCTGGAAGAGGAATATTGGCATCTTCCAAAGAAGAAATAAAACTAAAATATGTATTTAGTAATTCACACTTCTCGTCGTCTTCGTAAACTACCTCCTCTTGTCCTTCATCCTGAATTATATTTTGGAGAGGGGGTATATTACGACATCCTTTATTAGATTTAAATAGCATCTTCATTATTTTCCAGTAAGTTTTTGGATTTGATATATTTTTTAAGATTAAAGTGTCTAAATTTTTTTCGAAATGTTCCTTTAGCTGTCTTTTTTAAATTATTAACTTTGTTTTTCTGTTTCCTGTATTTGTCGATATCTGATTATTTGTTATATTTTTTTTGCTGTTTTACGAATACTGTCTCGTTTTCTAATTTCTCTTTTGAGTTCACTATTAAACCATGGTATATCGCTATTGCGTACAGTGACCATTATGGTTGGAATGCACTCCCTTGCGACTCTGAGGAATGTCTCGGTGAAGGTATTACACATTTCATCAACATCCTCCAAGTCAGAAAGTAATGCATTCCAATCGACGGTATCGAGTTTGCTTGAAAGATGTGCATGGTCAGTTCGTTCATATAAGCATACTTTTTTTTGAAAATTTCTGGTTTGAAATTTAGTACATTCTATAAAAATTATTGATGCATCATGATCACTAATATCAGACGGGACTTTCAAAACGTCAGAATAAGAATAATGCAAAGAATCGCTTATTATAACAGGATCAAGTAATGTACTGCTGTGTTCCGTAATTCTCGTGGGCTTTTCAATAACATTCGTCAAATTAAACAAATTCATGGTGTCAATCAATTTATTATTACGAGAAGAAAATAAATCTGAATTCAGGTCACCTGTTAGTATTATGTTTTGATTAATCTGATAACCCATCACTATAGCATGATTAAGTCGTGTCCAGAAGTCGGCGTCTGTCCATTCAGGTCTATATGTACTACATAATGAAAACCTTGTACCTTTACCTTGTATTTCTACCCAGATGGATTCATCAATGTGATTTTCGAGTTCGTACTGACGGATAACTGAAATATAATCTTTGGAGTAAATAAGAAGACCCCCTCCTGCATTGTTGCGTTCTTTACGGATTATATCTTTTTGAAAAGGATTCAATCTCAATATCATTATTACTGATGTTTGAATGTAAATGTGTTTCTGTTACAGCAATAATATCAAATTCGTCAGTGAAATTATTAAGAACATATAATTTATTCCGCGCACTGCGAATATTTATGTTACATATTGAAATGGAATTATCACTTGAATGATTATCTAATTATGGACCTGGATTAACTTCAACGTTACCAATGATTAGGATATTTTGTAATACAAACAACAGAAAAACAATGTCTATATTAGGATTTAGTCTTTGAAGTAGAGAGAGCGAGACGACGAGAAACGTTCATAGAAAATTAGTAAGTAGTATTTCTTGATAAGTATACACAGTAAAATTAAACTTAACAGATCTACGGTTTCCCGTTATGCGTATATGAAATAGTCCGATGGCTGCCCTGTAGTCATCGATACAGATACCCATTGGGGATTAATATTATACAATTCATTTTACAGGCGCAATCCATCGAGTAATTTACAACGTTAACACCACACACATCATCACATGATTGGACAAATAATTTGAAAGAAAAAGATAGAGAAGGAAAACAAATAAACGGATTTATATAAATAATAAACAGAACACAAAAGTAATTTTCAAAATGTGAGGTATAAAGAAATTTATACAAAAATGAGGATATACTTCATAATTACCGTTTAAATTGGAAAACATGTCATTCTACATTTTTTTTCAGAAAAGAATCGAATCATTAAACAAAACAAAAACCGGAATTTTCGGAGGAAACCCAAGTTCAAAACAATGTTAAAGTTGATAACACAACTTTCATATCACCAGCTTGAATTATAATTATAATAATGATAAAATAATAAAACTGTGATTAATTATATCGTTGTTGTAGTATAAAATCCTCATTCTATGGAAATGACTTCACACATTGACAATCATTGATCGATATAAGACATTACTCCCAACACAAACACAAACACAAATAAACAATTTTAAAACATAGTAGTTAACTAGTATGTACACAATCAATAATAAACTAATTTTAAATTAAACACATTTATAAAAGTTTATGAAACTAACAAGTAAAATGTTCAACTTGTAGCAGTAAAAGAAGAAAAAAATATCCCCCCCTAAAACAAATCCGACACATTAACAGTGTTGGCATATAGTAACTAGATATCTCCATAATGGGAAAGTATATATTTATATATGTATCGATTTAGGCATACTATTTTTGTCAAATAAATTGACATGGTTTGTTTTTCAATCATGTATTTACAAAACTGTATACATTAAGTAGTAGTTAGATTCAATGTACCATTTCGAGAAATCACACAAATGTACACAATATCTATTGGCTGAAGTATGATGTCCTTGAAATTTATTGGGGCCAGCATTTGGTATTAAAAAAAACAAAAACAAAAACAAAAACAACAACCACAAAATCAAAAAAAAAATGCCCCGCATATATCAAAACACATCTTATTTTAAACAAGAAACCTGTAAGTATTTGTGAATCGTAGTGTGTACACCAACTATATTAACTAATACTATTGTCTATATTAAACATATTAAAAACATTCATAGAAATAACAGTAAGTATATGTACAAGCAGTAATAATACAAATAAATCAGAGACATTGATAATTTTAGAATTATGACAACTGAATACCTCCTTAATTGGTAAGTACATATTTATATATGTATCAGTTTGACAAATCTTTATCACATTCATATAATTTTCTACGAATATATAAAACAATTAAATCTTTTACGAGCCGTGGATTCATTGTACACCTTTGAGAAAGTCCCCAAAGTGTCAGATTAAACATATCATGCGTACATAGTGTCCTATTGGTTAGGTATGCTATTTATTGAGGCCATCATTGGTAATTATATATATAAGTACTTTAAAAAAAGGCGTGTATTTCTAAGCACATACCATACAAATATACTTTTCATAACAAGCTTATGAGAATGTTTTAATAAGACCGACATTTATTGACCAGATTATACACGGTGATATATTGGACATTACAATTATTGTTAAGCGAGAAAAAAAAGGCATTACATAAGTGATGATTGTTTTACAGTGACAATTTTACAAAATAGAAGAGCACAAATAATTCAACGCTAGTCCCGGTTAGAATCGGTTGGCTCCGTGTCTTCAATGTCAGTTTGAGTTTCAGGACGCGAATGTTCTGGACCCCTATCAAAGACGGATGGACAATCCTGAATATTTTGTCTTGTTTGACATTGAAACCTGCAGTCGACGGATGCAATGTCATCGAAGCTTGTTATTTTTTCCTTTCTACTGGTTCCAGTCCTTTTGAAACGTATGCGACCATCGGGGGTCCAGTAAGCTTGTATTTGTTTGTCAAACTTCAATTGCGCTAGTCTCTTGGTAAGAGTTGTTCGGTATGGTGTTAGGTTTTCTGTAATGAATATACCATCAGGGTTGGCAGGGAGAGATTTCTTGTTAGTGTAAACTAGATTTCTGGTACGGTATGACAGAAAGCGGACAATTACTTGACACTTGCCGGATTTGGCCATCCCAATGACATGACTTCTTCCAATGTCATTAATGGTCAAGTTCACACCTGGTAATGTATTGCAAATACCCAATATCAAATCGTCGATGTTTACTGGATGAATATTTCGACCCCGTTCATTGACTGGTACTTTGATATTATGAAAGCGCAAACTGATTCGGCTGGAATATTGTTCTTGGCTTTCTAGACGAATTTCTAACTCGCTCATTTTTTATGAAGAAATTCAAGTTCAGCTTCATGTTCACTTATTGCTAACGACTGATTTTAAATGGTTCGCTCTAATGTTTTGATTTGGATAAATTGCTTACAAAATTGTTGTTCATGGTTTTCAATAGTTTTTTCCTACTTATGGACTATTTCTTTTAAAGGATTCATATGAGTCGCAACACATGCTTGTATATTTGATTATATTAATGTAGAAATAGTTTTGCTAATTTTTTTCTGATAATACTGTATTATTTTAAGGACATCGGGACTTGTAAAGGCCTCAATAACTTTGTCTGTAATGTTTTTTTCTTGATACTGTGGCCTTCTTGATGGTGTCAAGATCACGCAGATCTTTTACAGAATTTCGACGCCGTATTTGTCGCTAATTTTGTTTTTGAGTGGCTGGCCAAGTATCAGGGCTGTCTGGATTTAGCTTTTTATTAGAGGAACGAGTTATTGATACATTACGCTGGGAACTGGTATTTAAAATTTCAGAGTTGTTGTCATTGTATGCATCTGTGGGGGTGGCCATTTCACCTTCCATTTTGACCTCTGGTCAGTGGGTTGTTGTTGACAATGCTTACAATTGTAATAAAGTCATTTATATTGCCTAAAACACTATGTGCAACACAATTATATGCAATACTCTGTAATATAACTGTGTGACAAGTTTTTCCATTCAACGTTGCGGCTATCCATCATAATATCCCCATTTTTATCAGAGAGCTCAATTACACGTACCGGTACATTGCTGACGCATGCTGTTCTAAACCACACACATCTGGTGTATTACATTGATATTGAAATTTGTGATGTTGATTTTAATGAATTATATGAATTGCATGAAGTAGACTTACTAGTCAAGATGAAGAGGTAATATTAATAAGTCATGTTTATATCTTGAAAATAAAAAAAATCACTCTATTTAATGGTGTATATTGTTCTTTCTCTTACTGTCCTCTCTTACTGTCCTCTTGTAACATCAAACAGAGAGCCGTACTGCTCCCATTTACTACTAATAACCTATTGGTAGATTTGTCATAATCAAGTACACGTGGGTCTAACAGACCATCCTTGGAAGACAACAGCTGTCTATGACGTTGTCCATCAGGTGAGATAACCACGACGTTGTTAGTACCATGACCGACGACATACACATTCCCATCATTGTCTACAGAGATACCAAATGGACGTTGAAGAACACGATCATCCTTGAATTCCCATTGTGCTGTACCATGTAAATCACAACATGTCACGGTATGTGTGTTAAAGTTTGTGTAGTAGAGTTTGTCTCCTGATGTAGCTAAGTAATCAACATCGTACATATTGCTGTTGAATATATCACTTACAGATCTATCACTCAGATTTAACATCTTTAGTCCTTTACACCCTGAACAGTAATATATTGTCCTACCTCTAACAGCCATTCCAAAAATGTCCGTATCCATCGGAATAGTTGTCATGACTTTCTGACTTTCTATATCTATTATAGTTATACATTGTTTAGCTCCACCTCCAGATGATACAGCAACGCTATTGGTATCTTTAATATAAACTGTATCATACGTAGAGGATCCTGTGTTATCTTTACCTATCTGGAATGATTCTATTCCTTCTTTGTTGATGAATCTTGCAGTCCCAGAACTGTAACAGGGCAATACCAGTCTACCATCTGGAAGTTCAGAGCATCCTCTGATATCTCTCCCCTTGATGTTTATCTTTTGCTTCAGTTTCAGCTGTACCATCATCTGGGCTTGTTTATCTTTCCTTCGGACAAAATCCATCGCATAAGGCATTGTTTCAACAACTACTTCGGCAAACTTGTGAATGCTGCTGGTAATATTCTTCAGACCGGCGTCTATCTTGTATGTTAGTTTGGTTTGATTTAAGCTACCGCTGTTGACTAATGACTGCAAACACGTACCGGGATTTTTTACGTCTTTCTCCATTTGCTTTACGGCGATAAATGTTTGAAGGTCTGACGCGTACTTTTTGATGTTGACCATATGTGTTTGGTATTCAGTTAATTTTCTCTGTTTCTCGTCTAAAGATACATGTAGTTCAACTGTTTCTCCGGTTACTTGTGTTTCTGCTTCAGTCAATTCCTTCATCATATCCTCTTGTAACTTGTCAAAATGACTGTTGATTTTTGTCCTCATTTGCTGTATTTCATTCTCAATTATTCGTCTCTGTTCTTTAACAGCACTGGAGTTGGTCTCTCTGTTTTTTTCTAATTTTACCAATATTTTCAATCATTTCTTTAATCAAAAGCTCGACCTCATTGAACATAATTGATGTTTTTACATTCCTTGTTATTCTTTTAAGAAGATCTACCTCCTCACAGTATTGATGATTTACAACGATGCACATTCTACAACACAGACACTCATGTTCTTTACAGTATAAACTGAACTTTTCTTGGTGTTCGTTGCAATGTTCTTTAATTTCCAACACATACGACGGCAAGTTCTGGTATTCCGCTATAGGTATCGTGGTATGACCTCGTGACAGCTTCACTGAACTGTGGTATTCAGTGCATTCTGTACAAATACCTTCCTCGCATTCTCGACACCAAACCTCTGATGGTTTAGAAATATGGCGGTTGTCACACATTCCACAGACAGATGGAGAACTTGACATGTTGATATCCTGTAATATATTACTGGTACTAAAATATATATCAAAATGTATTGTCTTTAGTCACATTGATTGTAATGCATGACTTAAATTAATTAATTAATTGATTAAAATCAGATCTATTTTGAATTAACATTCTCTACACTTCAATCAGAAATTGTTCTAAGCAATTATATTAAATAAATAAGAATTAAAATATAAAAAAATGCTACCATGAAATAGTTATTTTATTTTGGCAAATCCCATCACTTAGATAGAGAGAGAGAGCAACAGACTTAGGTGAACTATATGGAAAAAGCTACAAATTGTGAAATAGGAACTTGTTGGTACCTTTCGGTCAATTATATCTCTGAAACCTAAAACGATAGAGAAAATTCGTCAATAAAGTAACGAAAGCTGTATCATCAATCAACTGAAGAAAAACCCACATACAAATCTTAAGATTTATGTATGCAAACTTTAAGGGGCCTTCCTTATCGTGATAGTATGGTAGTTGGATTTACAACTGTATATGCAATCTGTACATATCACCACTGATGTTGTAAGTTCGAATCTCGATCAGGGTCGGTGTACAACATTATGTGATAAAGTTTGTCCGTGACTTGCGACAGGTCAATGGTTCTCCCCGAGTCGTCCGGTTTCCTCTACGAATATAACTGAGTGCCACGATATAACTGAAATGTTCTTGAAAGTGGCGTTAAACACCACCAAGTAAGCACACAAACGACATTTCAAATTCGGACACCCTTCTTGATCCCTTTCTAAAATAAAAAATCTAAACATTTGTAATGGTCCACATATATGCCTTAAAGATGAACATTTTGTTCAAATTTAATGAAAAATATAAAGGCTCAAATTTTGAAATATTCTCTTTGTGGCCCCTTTTATGCCAAAACGGTGATGGTTACATAGCAATGCTTTACATTTTTCTAAAAGCGATTTCCTATGAAATTATTATCATTATCACAAGTTTTATTTATAATATTTATATAACCCATTATCTAATCAGAATTACTCTAAGTGCAAAGCATGGTAAATTTTAATTGTACCATTCAATCGAAAATAGAATATAACAACAAAATAAATAACTAATTGAGAGGTAAACATTTGACAAACATGAAAGCGAGGGAAATTATAGATATAAATATAGAAATGCACGTTCTTAAAAAAAAAGCGAAACTGTCGGTGTAAGACGTTTACATTAAATCATAAAAAGCAAGTATTAAAGAATGAATCTTAACATTAATTAAAACAATTATTCCCTGTACCTAGAGGACAATATTCCCCTGCATTCACAAAGTATAACTACATTGAACACACATGATAATAGGTCCCATAACTCTTATAAAAATGAATTCGTAGCAGTTGCATTCACAACGCGAAGCTGGACGGACGAACGAACTAACAAACAAATGGACGGACGAATGAACAAAGAAACTAACGCACGGACAGACAAAAAAACCGAAGCTATATGCCCCAATACGACTATTCCAACAAAGTTTGATTTAAAGTGACCAATTGGTTTCAGGGAGACCAACGACAGACGTCAGGTGATGATAGCACATTACGTGACGCATTGGGTAACGTTAGACTGACAAACATAACTACATATCGATGTGAGTGTCTATGTAAGACATAAACAGTTGTAGATAACGTGGCTTTCGGTCATTACCGACTTCCGTACATTTCACACCAACTTCTCTCCGATATACATGTATCTACTTCAGCGTCGTTAAAAAAAAGGGGCAAAGCTATATTTTTGTCCCATCTTTATTGTAAAATATGCAGAAAAAGCTGAAGGATTAGCATTGAAGCAAAACAGTGCAGGATATTTAAGGGTATGTTTCAATGCAAATTTTATGTTGCTTGCTTGTCGGATTCGTCGGTCCCCAATTTTCAAACCTCTTGGTATTAAGAAAGTTGAAATAGACAAACGTTCCTTTCTCAAACTGTCGTTTTCCAACAAAGATCTTGATGGCATTAACTTAAGAAATATCCTTCATCACAAATCCGTCATATCTAAAATTCTACCATATTATAAGGATCAGCCCGCGCCTATAGTTTCGTATGCTTATACCAGACCAAATAGCGTCAAAAAAAATAATTTTAAAAATGTGCTGCATGACCTCAATCTTGACGATTTCAAATCTATGTCTCCTGTTTTCACTTGTGCAACTTCCCCATTCATACATAATCCGACTTGCCACACTATAACTGGTTCCCTTAAAATTATCAACAACAGCTCTCTACGAGAGGTGTTCGCCAAAGGGACTAAATATCGTCAGCCTAAATCCATAAAATGGAAACATAATTTTAAAATACATATGAATTCCAGTGAGAAGTATGCCAGACAATGGATAAAACGTGAAGAGGAGGACCTAGATACTCTTTTGGAATGGGTGTAGAGTGTGATGTCGCTCATACAGACTATAAATAAAAAAATAAAAAAAAATATGTGGGTCTATGAGCACTCGCTTTACATCAATTTTTAAAGACTCAAATGTTGCTTAAACACCTGTATCTCCGTCATGATAAATACCGTAAATCGGGATATTTTGGCCGTAATTTTATTTTGTTTATTTGGTGCCTCTATTAAAAGTGCCAAAATTAAGCACGCCAAAAATAATGTCAGCTAAAATAAAAAATACCAATATTTTATAAATTGTTATTGTCTCCGACGACATGGCCCCTTACACTATTGTATCTGTGTGTAAAAAGAGTTTGAAGATACCAAAGGGGCTATCAGATTCCGTATATAGAAGAAGAACAAACAACATAATGGCCAAAAGAAAAAAAGTACAAAAGGACAAACAACGAACTACAGAATATACATACAAAACTAAAGATCGAGTAACACGAACACCGAAATAGGGTGTGAACGCAGGTGCTCTGGAAGGGTAAGCAGTTTCTGCTCCACTAAAATGCTTGATAAATGCTTTAGGTATTGACAATTCAGTTGGTAACCCTACATATACGCCGACGACATTTACGAAAGAGGAATTCCTGGACAATAATAAGTTTGTTTTATAGTCCTTTGGAATTTCAACCAAAGATGAAATACTTGATCTACCGTCACGGCACTGGATTAATAATTTACACAAGTGTCCTTTCAGACAGCGATACATTGCTGAGTCTGCCAAATGCTCCACGAAACCTCTTTCAAAAGTATTAGCATGTATTATGTCAGCTGCTAAACAGCGGACTTCAGAGTTACTGAACTGTGACACTAGCTAATCGAGAGGTGGTGTGAATCATCTGTGAATTCTAAAGAACTCTAAACTCCCTCTCATCCTGCATTAGTATGACAAAATCTGACTTCTTTACCCTCTACACAAGTATTCCTTACTCTAAGCAGAAGGACAGTTGAAGGGAGTTGGTCCAACTGTGTTACATCAAGAAAGATGGCCAACGTAGATACAAATACCTTGTTCCAGGAAAAACAGATCTTATTTTGTGATAAAAAACACTCAGATTATACCAAAACGTTCTCTGAAACTGATATCATCAACATGCTCGAGTTTTTGATTGACAGCATATTTATTATCTTTGGTGGACGTGTTTTTCAACAGACAGTCGGCATACCTATTGGTACAAACTGTACTCCTCTTCTCGCCGACTTGTTCTTTTATTCGTAAGAGGCAGACTTCATACAAGGGCTTCGCAAGAAAAACGAAAAGAAACTAGCCCGAGACTTTAATTTCACGTTCCACTATATAAATGATGTACTTTCACTAAATAATTCTAGGTTTGGTGATTTCGTTGATCGCATCAATCCCATTGAGTTTGAAATAAAGGATATCACTTCGAAATTGACAGTGAAGGGTGGTTAAGAACGAAAATGTACGACAAAAGAGATGATTTCAATTTTACCATTGTGGACTTTCCAATGATATGTAGCAACATTCCAACAGAACCTGCATATCGAGTATACATTTCTCAGTTGGTACGATACTCCATAGCTTGTGGTTCCTATCAGGATTTCCTTGATAGAGGTTTGGTGCTAACACGAAGCTACTGAAGAAAAGTTTCCTCTTAGTTAAGTTGAAGCCATCACTTCGAAAGTTTTACGGTCGCCACCACGATCTGGTTGACCGCTATGGAATATCTGTGTCACAAATGACCACAGATATGTTCCACATTTCAAGGCCCTTTCCTCGTTCATGACTTATCTCCGAGTTGTTACCTAGATTAAGACGACGGGTGTCACTAGCGGAGCAGGAATTGCTTTCCCTTCCGGAGCACCTGAGTTCACCCCCGTTTTTAAGTTGGGTGCGTGTTACTCGATCTTTAGTTTTATATGTATGTTTTATTGATCGTTGTTTGTCCTTTTGTACTTTTTCTTTTGGACATTGTATTCTCTGTTCTTCTTCGATATACGCAATCTGATTACCCCTTTGGTTTCTTAAAACTCTTCATAGTAATCCTTCCCCGCACTTTCCGGTCTTCACCCACTTCTTGTCCTCTACATTCTGCAGCTTGCCCCCTTTATTGTTCTCTCTTAAGCATCTGTTATTTAACTTGTTTAACTAATATTGCCATTATTTGATCATACCAGCTAATGATAAATAAATATTATTGTCATTGCGTATGTCATCAAAGCAAAGTATTGCTTATGGCTTATGATGATTCACGTCACTAACTACAATATTTCAGCTATATCGCTGTGGTCAGTTTTATTGGTGAAGGAAATCGGAATACTCAGAGAAAATCACTGACCTGTCGTAATTCACCAACAAAATGTATCATCAAAACGGCGTAGGTTCGTGTCCGGCTTTGTAAATTACAAAAATGGTGCACTCGACTCGCAGCCGCAAGTGATAAAGTTTACCAGTTGCTTGCCCATGATCGGTGTTTCTCTCCGGTTACTTCAACTTCCCCAACCACTAAAACTGGTCGCCATGATATGGCTGCAATATTGCTAAAAGTGGCGTTAAACAACAATCACTCAATCACTCATACAATTACAGAATAATATCATGTGCAGTATTCCCAGTTCAGTATCTAGTCAACGTTTTTCTTATTATTTACCTATAACATCCTGACCCCGTAACAGTAACCACTAACTACCACGGTTATAAAAGAAATAAATATCATTGTCTTAGTCCTAGATTTGACCCGACCGGAAATCTGGAATCGACCCATGGTTCTACCTCACCCGAGATGAACGTGTTGACCATTACAACACCGAGGCTGTTTGACAAATACATGTGTATACATTGTATGTCTTTTTGTGTAGCAGTTTTGAAAGCTTCACACTCCTGTCGTATTTTTTTCTTTGGTGGCAATTGAAACATCCGACCAACTGACACTTTGAGCCCCTCTTTCATTGAGCATGAACTTGCCATACATATGTTTTATGTACAGTTCCCTTGACGTCAGTGACCAAGCATTAAACCTTTAGCGGGGAGATGTTTTGTCTCCAGCCAGTCATTTCATTTTCACACGTAACACAATTCATAAATATTGTACCGCCGCAATATAAATGAAACATTGTTGGAAGTAGCGTTAAACACCATAACCAACAACTATATATTGTACTAATTATCTGTCATTGTATCAACAGTCTGATTATCTGTCATTGTATCAACAGTCTGATTATCTGTCATTGTATCAACAGTCTGATTATCTGTCATTGTATCAACAGTCTGATTATCTGTCATTGTATCAACAGTCTGATTATCTGTCATTGTATCAACAGTCTGATTATCTGTCATTGTATCAACAGTCTGATTATCTGTCATTGTATCAACAGTCTGATTATCTGTNACTTATCTCCGAGTTGTTAACTAGATCAACACCAATGGTGTCACTAGCGGAGCAGGAATTGCTTTCCCTTCCGGGGCACCTGAGTTCACCCCCGTTTTTTTAGTTGGGTGCGTGTTACTCGATCTTTAGTTTTATATGTATGTTTTATTGACCGTTGTTTGTCCTTTTGTACTTTTTCTTTTGGACATTGTATTGTCTGTTCTTCTTCGATATACGGAATCTGATTGCCCCTTTGGTATCTTAAAACTCTTCATAGTAATCCTTCCCCGCACTTTCCGGTCTTCTCCCACGTCTTGTCCTCTACATTCTGCAGCTTGTCCCCTTTCTTGTTCTGTCTTAAGCATCTGTTATTTAACTTGTTTAACTAATATTGCCATTATTTAATCATACCAGCTAATGATAAATACATATTATTGTCATTGCGTATGTCATCAAAGCAAAGTATGGCTTATGGGTTATGATGATTCACGTCACTAACTACAATATTTCAGCTATATCGCTGTGGTCAGTTTTATTGGTGAAAGAAATCGGAGTACTCGGAAAAAATCAATGACCTGTCGTAATTCACCAACAAAATGTATCACCAAAACGGCGTAGGTTCGCGCACGGCTTTGTAAATTACAAAAATGGTGCACTCGACTCGCAGCCACAAGTGATAAAGTTTACCAGTTGCTTGCCCATGGTCGGTGTTTCTCTCCGGACACTTCAACTTGCCCAACCACTAAAACTGGTCGCCATGATATTGCTGAAATATTGCTAAAAGTGGCGTTAAACAACAATCACTCAATCACTCATACAATTACATAATAATATAATGTGCAGTATTCCCAGTTCAGTATGTAGTCAACGTTTTTCTTATTATTTTACCTAAAAAATCCTGACCCCGTAACAGGAACCACTAACTACCACGGTTATACAAGAAATAAATATCATTGTCTTAGTCCTAGGTTTGACCCGACCGGAAATATGGAATCGACCCATGGTTCTACCTCACCCGAGACGAACATGTTGACCATTACAACACCGAGGCTGTTTGACAAATACATGTGTATACATTGTATGTCTTTTTGTGTAGCAGTTTTGAAAGCTTCACACTCCTGTCCTATTTTTTTCTTTGGTGGCAATTGAAACATCCGACCAACTGACACTTTGAGCCCCTCTTTCATTGAGCATGAACTTGGCATACATATGTTTTATGTACAGCTCCCTTGACGCCAGTGACCAAGCATTAAACTTTTAGCGGGGAGATGTTTTGTCTCCAGCCAGTCATTTCATTTTCACAAGTAACACAATTCATAAATATTGTACCGCCGCAATATAAATGAAACATTGTTAGAAGTAGCGTTAAACACCATAACCAACAACTATATATTGTACTGATTATCTCTCATTGTATCAACAGTCTGATTATCTGTCATTGTATCAACAGTCTGATTATCTGTCATTGTATCAACATTTATTATTCTGAAGAACTCATGGAAATAAGGTAGAAAGCAATCCATTGAGACAACCGTAAAGTCATGACAATGTTAACTTCCTAAAAGTCATGACAATGTTAACTTCCTAGAATTCATGACAATGTTAGCTTTCTAGAAGTCATGACAATGTTAACTTTCTAGAAGTCATGACAATATTAGCTTCCTAGAAGTCATGACAATGTTAGCTTTCTAGAGGTCATGACAATGTTAGCTTCCTAGAAGGCATGACAATGTTATCTTCCTAGAAGTCATGACAATGTTAGCTTCCTAGAAAGCATGACAATGTTATCTTCCTAGATGTCATGATAATGTTAGCTTCTTAGAAGTCATGACAATGCTATCTTCCTAGAAGTCATGACAATGTTAACTTCCTAGAAGTCATGACAATGTTAGCTTCCTAGAGGTCATGACAATGTTAGCTTCCTAGAAGATCATCGCTGCCTGTATGTCATCGTTCACGTGATTAATTCGGATAAAATTAGTTTTCAGCAAAGTCTATCTTGATCTTGTTATTCATATTCACGTTGGG
>MJUT01014711.1:0-15240 GCA_002080005.1 Gigantidas platifrons | reverse complement strand
GTATATTTAAAAACATTTTTAAAGATACAAAAATGTAGTTGTATTTTCTTGATATGTTAGGAAATCACTTCCTTTTGTCAGTAGATTTACATCAACATGAATGTTAAAAGGTAACCAATTAAGACTATTTAATAGTATTCCCTTATTATCTGTATATTTATCACAATCAAAAATGAATTGCTGAATAATTTCATATGGTGCACTACAGTTACATGAAGCATTTGACCAAATTTTAGCTTGACATCAATCGTAATTCAAGAATGATACATTGCAGCGAAGCTGTGTAAGAATGTATTCAGTTTTCTAGGAACTAAGAATAGTGTCTCAGAATTGGTATTAAGATTGAACTGTGGATTGTCTTTTGACATTTTTGATCGTTTGTCAAGATTACGCACTGACAGATTAATTATATTCCATTCCCTTACGAAATAATATCTTGGACGAAATAATATCTTGTTAAAGAACATCTACAGAACAATAATACCGTTGCCATTTTGAAGAGGATAGATAGTCATACATTGGATTGTTGGGGGAATAAGGTCAAGTAAGTACAGATGGGTTTATCACCAGCTAATATCAAAGCCATGGGCACTGCCATTAAGATGTCATGTGCTGCGTCGGCCATACCAGTCGTGAAGGATAACACACGTGCATCAATAATCTATAGTAAACATTAGCTGTCACATCGATTTTTTTGGGTATTATTACTTGTATTTATATTATGGCAAGTGAAGTAAAATATAAAACAAGGTTGTGGAAATTCGTGTGCCGTCAAACGGTTGTTCAAATAATCGCCGTAAATTAAATTAATGGAAACAAACATGTTCTGAAATACATAAACAAACACATGAAGACTGTTCTTTTATGATTCCACATAGACTACATACGATGCCCTCTAAGGAATTAATACGATGACAGTGAGCAAGCGCTTTAAATGAAAGATCCCTCCCTAAGTATGTATTTGCTTGCTCTGAAAATTGTTTGGACAGAAAGCTGACAGAAAGAAACCTGATCCTATGGGTTATGAAAAAAGACAACCTCTGGCAGGCGAAAACTTATGAGACATGAACCCAAAAGTAAAAAAACGAAGCTAATACAGGAAGAAAGCGCTGCGGGGATATATTCTGATGATCCTGTTTCTACATCTTCAGGACATAAAACGGAACACCTTCCAGAAGGTTTCTGTGAGTATAAAGTTCTTGAACCGTCAAGCGTTAGCGCCGCGACACAAAACAAATATTCAGGCTTTTTGGGAAAAGATGATCACACATACGCGAAACCATGGACTAACAACCAGACTACGCTTACACAGACAAAAATACTTTGCATGGACAAAAAAGGTGTTCAAGTTATGCCTGAAACCAGTACAATGTCGGCGAAAGGCAGTACAGTGACAGATTGCCTCTCTGTTGTATACCGGGGTAACAAAAGATGTCTTTTTTACTTTGGTTGAACTAATGAAAATAGAAAATACATTATCTTTCCAACTCGATGTCGCCGATCAGTTGCTTCTTGAGTTAATGAAACTAAAACTAAGTTTATTGTTTAATGATTTAGTCCGTATATTTGGAATTTCAAAAGGTTTAACAAGTAGAATGTATAAATCATGGATGCCAGTTCTTGCTGAAAAGCTTCAAGGCTTGGTAGTTTGGTTGTCGCGTGAAACCTTACGAGCAGTCGAGCATACGAGTAGTCACCATTGCTGTTGAGATGACGAGTAACACATCAGAGTAAATCCCTACAATAAAGGAGGAGGGGGGTAGTGTGTGTTATTATTCTGATTTCACCCATATTTTGTTGTCTAAATATGTGTATTGCATTGCCTTTTTATTAATTGTCAGTAATTTTAGAACAAAGTTGCACTTTGTAAGATTTTATTTTACGAAGATATTTCATCATTACATGTGTATCAATATATTTTGTAGGGAATATCCTGTCATGGTTATAAATAAAACGTCGATTGTTGTTCTTGTTTGTGCATTAATATGTAGACCTGTGTGTTTAATGATTTTACTAAGTAAACGTAATTTTATAGATATTCTGTATAAAGTGTATAATCTTATTAAATCACCACTTGGAATAATTTATCATAAATATATAGACATTATTGAGTTTACCTATGGGGGGCCTATGTGACGGGATTATTTATGTCAACGAACACACAATGTCAATATAAACACTTGTATATATTGTGGATCATACATTGTATCTTTTATTAAGATTAATTAAGATTAGGAAACAAACAAACATTTTCCTTCAAAAATCGTAAACAGCTGCGAGTATGTAATGCTTGTTGTTTCTGCGTGTTTTTCTACATTCACCACCTTAATGGCGGACGGAACAATTATATCACATAGCGACGGCGTGCAGTACTGAGGGGAATAATTTGAAAAACCCGTCTATAATATAAAATACATTTGTATAAAAGATTACAAAATAATTATAACATGAAACGTAATTCTCTACAAATACTTAAAAAAACTATATCATAATAGTTTAATATATTTTATTTTGAAATAATGCCTAGCGAAAAAAATTTTGAAATCGCAAAATATTATATAAACAAAACGTGACAATTATTATAAAAAACATAGATATCTAAATTATTGTACATTATGTGTTTCTTGAATAACTTGCTCAGGTTCGCCCAAAAATAACATATTTGAATGCGAAATAATTTAAATGTCTTTGGGAGCAAAAACATGAACATGGACTAAATATGATTCATATTTAACATAATAACTATATACCTGAAAAAAATGTCTTTTGACGAAATATTACAAACAATCAGAAAAATTACGGAAAATGCGAGCCAAATGGTCCCTAGATTTACCTCATTTTGTCTTTAATATAAATGATTGCTAGATTGAACATAAAGTTACCTATACGTTTTAAATGTCTAGATAAAAATCAATTGATTCACAATTATTATGGGGTAAATTAGTTTTTAATTGTTCTAAAGGAAGGCGAAATCAGTTGCAATATCGGTTGGTTTGATAGCAAATGATCGTATGCATTATGTCAATAAAACAGGAAATTGGTGATGAATTTCATTACATTATGGAATATTAATTTTTTAAGAAAACTATTAATAAAACATATTTAATATGTATATATTGTAAATATTGTTATATGTACTTCTCTATGTCTTACCTTAACTTCAATGCGTTATGATAATAAAGATATATACATAGCAAAGCTACATTGTGTGTTGAAAATGAAAATGAAAATTATTTAAAAAAAAGGGGAGGTTTAAATGGTCGTGCAGTACCGAGTACGCCCATAACGTTTTTTTTAAATAAAAGTCTTAACCATTACTTATATTTTGATTTGTAATTATAGTGCTATTTGTCTTAACTGTATTTTGTGAACAAGAAAACGATTTTGGAATTAATATCACTTGTGATAATATGTCTCAGAGACTAGCAGTAACCATTTACATACAATATTGTGTATGTAAAGAAATGTACCCTCTGCTCTTGTGAAGAACTACTTTAAGTGACAATATCAACAACATAAAACCTAATAGTTTACCACAAAGAATATTAAATAAAATATTGAGGTAAATTAATTTAAATCGTCTCAAATTTAACACCTGATTCAATATATAATATAATTAATCATTTTATAAATTAATGACATTTTTATTGATGGACAAGTAATCATGGATACTTACAACTTGGAAAGTACGAATATTACGTCGAGTGGGCGAGTGATTGAGTGAGTGAATAACGGGGTGAATGAGAAAGGAATGAGTGAATGAGATATCATTCGTTAACACTAAGTGTCCTAGACAAGCATACTGAGTTGGATGTGTTTGATTTGTGTTTTATAATTAAAACTACAACATTATTTTTGTACCTACCCCTTAATGTTATGTGCTTAGTAGTGAAGCAAGTGAAGTGAAATTCCCTTTTAACTCAACTTTTGATTGAAACGAATATTCACAGCACTTGAGGCCAATATGTAAACCATTGTATCACATAAGTGGTTTGACTAAATTAATAAATATGAATTGTTGACTTTTTACGCTGTTTTCACAATATATAAATATAATCTTGTGTTGTATTACTCGATCTTTAGTTTTATATGTAACCTTGTGTTGTATTACTCGATCTTTAGTTTTATATGTAATGTTGTGTAGATCATTGTTTGTTATTTTGTTCCTTTTCGTTTGGTCATTGTGTTGTCTGTCTTCTGTCTTTCTACTGACGGATGGTATCTTCACACTTTTGTTCCTTAACAAAAATCATGTAATTGAAAAAAAAAAATGTGTGGCCAATAATCATAATAATTTAATGGGGAGGGAGTATTTTTTTTAAATTGTTTTAAATTTAAATTAGTAAAATGAAAAAATAGGTCGAGTAAATAAGTTGAAAAATGTATCAGGCTTAGTACTGTTTTAACGACACAAGATAACCTATTTTTATGTGGGGTACATGTGAACTAAAATATTGATAACATCATTGATTCGTTATTAGTGCTATATATAGTAATACATGTCTTTTATGTACTTCTTTAATGTAACAAATTGTAATTTGGAGAAGACTTCCCAAGTTTGCTAAATCAAGTGACACTATGAAGACAATCTCATTCAATATATATAAATTTGGATTTAGTTTGTTACACAATTTTTCATATGTTCCTCAATAATGAATGTCAGCATATATTTGGATTACAGACGGGATATATATTCAGATTACAGACGGGGTATATATTCAGATTACAGAAGGAGTATATATTCAGTCTCCCACCCCCTGAAAAAAAAAACAATAACAACATGGCCGACACCATAAGACATATTAACGCTTCACTGATTCAACATCTTAACACGGAATAATGAATGTAATTTTACCAAATTAAATGCTGTTTTTATACTCAAAACGGTGGTTGAACAAACACAATGTTACAACAGTTAATTCATTCCGTCGCAAACACCAGATTGATTCAGCAAACTCATTTGTTCCACGGATGTACCATAACAAACATAAACAAATCAATAAGCAAGTAAATGTGTGTTAAGCTTTGCGCCCTGAGAAATTCAGACTTCACGGGGCACCACCATCAAAAACTATTGATCTGAAAAAATACATCCTTGTTTACATACCTTTACCTATCAGATCGAAAAAAATCACCACACTCTTGGTTATATAGAGTTAATCATTTTATAAATTATTGACATTTTTTATTGATGGACAAGTAGTCATGGATACTTACAACTTGGAAAGTACGAATATTACTCGATCTTTTGTTTTTATGTTTAATGTTTTGTTTATCGTTGTTTGGCCTTTTTCCCTGATCGTTTGGTCATTTACGGATTCTAATTACCCCTTTGGTATCTTCCGACTCGTCTGTCTTTCCAAAAATCATATAATTAAAAATAAATAATAAAAACAACAACATTTGTTCCTAGCAATCCGAATAATGGAATGGGGGTGGGGGTGGAGGTATTTGAATAAATAAAATGAAACTATAGGTGATAAATCCATCAGAGATAGTATTGTTTTAACAACACAAGATAACCTATTTTTATATGGGGTACATGTGAACTAAAACATTGATAATATTGATTCATTATTACTGTTATATATAGTAATACGTGTCTTTTATGTACTTCTTTAATGTAGCAAATTGTAATTGTGAGAAGACTTCATACGTTATCTTAACGTGTGTCTAGTTCATTATGTTAATTGCATTGGTAAATAACATATACTTAGATTAAACTACATCATGTAGTGGCGTGTAAATTACATATAAAACGATTACCGTGAACACTAACAAAAAGACAGACTCTGTGCTATTTTGAGTTGAAGGGAATTTTAGGAATTTGTGTTTTTGTTTGTTTCGTCGATGGAGATTCATACGCCAAGAGTGGGGATTTAGATCACATTACACGGTTTAACCATGGAAATATATATGTCAAGAGAAGATTGTTTTCCCACTAAACAGTTTATCCCCAAGTCGGTGGTGTTCCCGGGTACTGTGGTTTCCCCCAACAATAAAACTGACGACCACGATATAACTGAAATATTGTTGAAAGTGGCGTTAAGCAGCATAATACATAACCCCCTTCCCTCTTTTTCTGTTTGATCATTGTATTGTCTGTCCTTCGACTCACGGATTCTGATCACCCCTAGAGTATCTTCATTCTCGTCTTACTTTTAGCAAATCATCTAATTAGATAAAAAAAACATGTGTGCCTAACAATCACAATAATCGAACGGGGGAGGGGGAATTTGAATAAATAAAATGGAAATACAGGTCCAGTAAATAAATTGATAAATCCATCAGGAATAGTATTGTTTTAACAATACAAGATAACCTATTTTTATATGGGGTACATGTGAACTAAAACATTGATAACATCATTGATTCGTTATTAGCGCTATATATAGTAATACATGTCGCTTATGTACTTCTTTAATTTAACAAATGCTAATTTGAAGAAGACTTCATAAGTTTGCAAAGTCATGCAGTTAATTGTAAATTATATTTAATTTATAATTACTACAGACATCAATAACAACCAGGCCCTGTATGGTAGCTTGGAGTTGAAGGGAATCTGAGCAAGTTGTTTTTGCTGGTTTGATCGCTGGAAATTTATATGCCAAGAGAGAGTTTGGGTCCCACAAACCAGCTTAACCATTGATAGTTGCATACCAAGAGGGGGTTGGCATCCCATTAACCGGTTTAACCATTGATAGTTATATACCAAGAGAGGGTTGGCATGTAATTCACCGGTTTAACCATTGATAGTTATATATCAAGAGAGGGTTGGTATCCAATTCACAGGTTTACCATGGATAGTTATATACCAAGAGAGGGTTGGTATCCAATTCACAGGTTTAACCATGGATAGTTATATACCAAGAGATAGTTGGCATCCCATTAACCGGTTTAACCATTTATATTTACATACCAAGACAGTGTTGGCATCCCATTAACAGGTTTAACCATTGATAGTTATATACCAAGAGAGGGTTGGGATCCAATTCACCGGTTTACCCATTGATAGTTATATACCAAGAGAGCGTTGGGATGCCATTAACCAGTTTAACTATTGACAGTTATATACCAAGAAATGGTTGGGATCCCATTAACCAGTTTAACCATTGATAGTTATATACCAAAAAAGGGTTGATATCACATTCACCGGCTTAACCATTGATAGTTATATACCGAAAGAGGGTTGGGATCCCGCTGACCAGTTTACCCACCACTCCTATAGTGTTGTACATATTATAATCTAGAACCTATATTTCCTTCTATTCATCTCCTTCCTATAAATATTATTGTTATTGTCTGTGATGTCCCCCATTATTCTCTATGGTTTGACAGAAGAGTAGTTCGGCGAATATTCACGTGTAACGTTTTATTTGCATTACAAATAAAGTCTATATAATCATAATAAATAATTTAGCTTGACCGCGGGTAGGATATTATATATAAGGTGACATTCTCGCATACACTATCTCTTACTTAGAGGAGCATTCGTGGTCGTGATCGTTTGATAGGTGAATTTCCTACATATGCAACCAGTACCTCTCACCACTAAAGTGGTGAGTTTGAATCCACCCAGGCCAGGTTTTTCAGGACAACGTTATGTAATAATAATAGTAAGAGACTTGCAGCAGGTCGGTGGTTTCATCCGGGTTCTCCAATTTCCTCCACCAATAAAACTGACATCAATGAAATGTTGTTGGAAGTGGTGTTAAGCAGCATAATACATAACCCCCTTTATTGACGTTGCGATGTGCTGGAGGTCTCTGTGGGTCGGTGCCTTGAAACCGTCATCCAAATCCAAACGTAATGACTTCCCTTTCCCTATAGTAAACCTCCCTTTCATTTGTAGCAACCGCGTATGGAGTTTATATCTCACAACTCGTGCGTTATTCTAGGGATTAATCCCAGTACAGCGATTTTTTGGACATACCTCAATTGCTGACACAAGGTTATGATTCTCGTATGTTAAGTTCATCGCTATAAATATCATAAGCCGTCATCGGAATCTGGTTGACCGTTACAAATTTCTATATCTCAAATGTCAATGAATCTTTTCCTTCTTACGTGGATTCTTTCTTTGATCTATCAAGAAAATACGTTTTCCTGACTGTTGTGTCTTTATTCTGTGTCTAGTACCTAATGTTATTAGTGTATCTTGTGTTCGTACCCGGTTTATAGTAGTGGGGTTTGTATTGTACGTTTTGTCCTATTATTGTCATTACGTTCTAAGTCAGTATTATGGTGTCCGTTGCGATTTCGGTATGCTTGGTTCGTCTTTATCTCAGTTCTTTGTTTTGTTTGTTTGTTTGTGTATTGTTTTTAACGGCACTTTCAACAATATTTCAGCCATATCGTGGCAGATAAGTTTTATTGGTTGGGGAAACCGTAATATCTGGAGAAAACCACCCACCTGTCGCAAGTTTCTGGCAAACTTTATCACATAATATTTATCGAGTACACCCCGACATGAACATGATTAAAACTAGCAACGTTAGTGGTGATAGGGACGGATTGCATAGGTCGTTGTAAATCGAACTACCATAAGATGACGACCACGATGGATCCTCGGTTGTTTTGTAGTAGTATTCCTGTCTTATTGTAGTGTTTGTGTTTGCTTGTACATACTGGTGTATAACATTATGCCTTATCATTGTCTTACGTTTTCATTTTAGTGATGTGATGTCCGGTACAGTTTTCACATATAAACGATGTTTCGGTTCGTTCTTACTCCTAGTTGTTTGTAGGAGGGCTCATGTCTTATTTATGCAATTTGTGATTGTGTTTAGTGGTATCTTTGTTTTGCATCCAATACATCTTGACTATGAGCAGCATGGCTGGTGTCGTATAAGAGACAGTAACTGTTTACTTTTCGCGGGCATCTACATGATTGACTCCCCCTGTCTGTTTATGGTCCATGTTGCTAATTTCTTTCAGTGTTTTTGTTTTGTTTGTCGTCGTATTGTGGCTTGTGTGCTCAAAGATGCTAGTGTCTCTTGATTTTCCATTCTTGATAAGCCATTCCGTTTACGTTGATTTCAGAAGTTAAAATACATAAATGTAAATATAGTGTCTGGAAGCCATGGACAATTGATTGATTTATTTATTTGTGGTGTTTATTAACGCCACTCTCAGGAATATTTCACCAATATCATGGCGAGCAGGTTTAGTGGTGGAAGAAACCGGAGTACCCTGAGATAACCACAGACCATGGGCAAGTAACTCTATCACTTGAGGCTGCGCGTCGAGTTTACTCTATTTTGTAATATACAAAGCCGGGCGCGAACACAAGTCGTATTGGTGATAGGTTTGCATGAGTTGTTAGGTAATCCAACTGCCCAACTCATTGAGCCACCCTGGCACTCACCATCAACAAGTTGAATACAGATATGTACATATAGTGCCTGAAAGCCATGAACAAGTTAAGTACAGAAATGTGCATCTGGTGTCTGGAAGTCATGGACAAGTTAAATACAGATATATACAGTTGGGGTGTGTTGTTGAACTTGTGATTAAGCTTATCATATGATTAGCCCTAGTTACATTTTTAATTCCTAATCACATACGTAGCTAATGCAATGATTAAATTATGTTGTTCAAATGTTTTTAATCAATGTATTAACTAATCATAATTAATCAATGCATTAGCTAATTATGTGATTAGGAATTAAAAGTGTAATTAGGGCTAATAATAGGATTAGCTTAATCATAAGTTCAACAACAGACCCCTGGTGTCTAGAAGCCATGAACAGGTAAAATACAGATATGTGCTCTGGTGTATAGAAAAACTGAACAAGTTAAACACAGAAATGTGCATCTGAAATCTGGAAGCAACACACAAGTTAAATACAGAAATGTGCATCTGGTATATAGAATAACTGAGCAAGTTAAATCTAGTGTCTGTAAGCCATAAACAAGTTAAATACAGAAATGTACATCTGGTATCTGGAAACCATGCACAAGATAAACACAAAAATGTGCATCTGATGTCTAGAACCACTGAACAAATTAAAGAAAGAAATGTATTTGGGGTCTGAAAGCCACAAACAAGATAAAATCAAATATGTACATTTCTTCATTTTTATTCAATATAACCATTTGTGTCTTATAAAACGTAGATATCAAATTTAGTGCTCACAACACGTTTCTGGAATAACCTTCATCAGGTAGGCTCAAAATCGAAAAGTTGGAAAGCGAAATAATTTAAAAACCTTTGCCCAAAAATTGAATGGTGACACGTTTTATGAAGATACAATTAAAATATAAATCTAGTAAATAAACTAAGAAATATATCAGAGATAGTATTGTCTAAACAACACAAGATAACATGTTTTGATATGCGGTACGTGCAAACTAAATCGTTTAATAATGTGAAGATCGTACATAAAATAAAACATACCCACGTCATCAATATATAACGACCTTCTACATAGATAATAAGAGTATAGATGGTCGGTACATGAAAGAAGAGATTGAAGGTACCAAAGGGGTAATCTGAACCAGTAAATTGAAGAAGGTCAGACCACCCATTGGCCAAGGAAAAAATACAACAGGACAAGCAACGATCAACAAAACATTACACGGACAACTGATGATCGAGAAACACAAACCCCACTAAAACCATGGAGGAACTCAGGTGCTCCGGAAGGGTACGCAGTTTCTGCTTCACTAGTGGCACCTGTAAGCTAATCATACTTTGATATAAAATGAATAAGGTAAAGTTTAATAAAAGGAGGAAAAAAGAGATGAAACAATCAAGAAATTTTATTGAAAATAAATATATAAATAGAAAATTGAAGAGGGATGGGGTTGGGTAATTCCATGCTATAAGTACTATATCTCCAGGTGATACGGCGTTTTTACTATAGTTCTATCTTTAGGAACGCGACTGTCACGATTCAATTGTGTATTGTGCTGTCCAACACGTATCATGTTGTTTTTGCTTGGTTTTTCCTCGTCTTGTGTACCCTGTCATTCCTGTTTCACTGGATTGTTCAATTTTGTATTGCCCCTTCGGTATTCTCTACCCTTCCAGAACGTTAAGTTCACCCACGTTTTTGATCGGGCCGGGTTTCGTTTCATTAGACTGTATAGGTTTGTTTGTGTTGATAGTTTGTACGTGTTTTATTTTTTACTCTTTTATATGCTTTTTGTCATGTCACATTGTTAGTCTTTCTGTCTTGTTTTATGATTTGTTTATTCTCACCTTTGAATATACTATCCACCGTTTACATATAAAAAGGGCCGTCATGATCGTGGTGTGATAGTATGCTCTACATATGAAATAAATGCCTACCACATATAACGTTGTGAGTTCGAATCCCGCCCACATCGAGGTGTACTTGATACAAAATTAGGTGATACTGTTTGTCAGTGACTTGTGGCAGGTCATTGGTTTTCCCCGTGTACTCTGGTTTCCTCCACCAATAAAACTGACCATCACGATATATCTGACGTATTTTGAAAGTGGCATCATACACTTTAACCATAATCCCTCTACATCGTTGCATATAAACCATATGTTCCTATGTCTGTACATATTTAGTCACACTGAATAACAACTTTACCTAACAGATATTATATTTTTCTTTTTTTTTGTGTATCGCCGACAAACCATATCAAGGATGTAAGAGTGTAATACGATGGGTGCCTTTAGGGGATCAGTAATTAGATACGCTTCCGGGGCACCTGAGTTCACCCAAGGTTTTCTGTTTCACCCAAGGTTTTCTGTGGTGTTCTTGTTCCTCAATTGGTAGTTGTTTGTGTTTTGCTGGTCATTGTTAGTCACTTTGTCCTTTTTCTTGTGGCCATTTCATCATCTCTCCTTCGATTGAACGCTTATTGTAACAGTTTGGTATTTTCAAACTCTTCATCGTAATCACTGTATTACTGCAGTCAACCAAAAGGGGATATGTTCCTATATAAGCTGTATGCATGTAACCATAAAGGGCAACAGCTCTACCTAAGAAGTTCCTATAAATACCAGGCACATACCCTTGTGTTGATAAGTACGTATTGTAACGTATATATAGGTCGAATGTAGAATGTTAAAACAGTCAAATATTGGATTAAAAATGAGTGGGAAGCCTAATAAGTCTATGGGAGCAAGTTACAGTGTTGCACTTAAACCCATGTAACGTTCAGATACAAATCTATGGGAACAAGTTACATTATTACTCATAGACCCATGTAACGTTCCGTCAAAAATATATGAGAACAAGTTACATTATCACTCATAGAACCATGTGACTTTCAGAAACAAATATATGGGAGCAAGTTGCATTATTACTCATAGACGCATGTAGCATTCCCAAACAAATTTCAATTAATGATTCTTAGAGAGTAATAAACTCGATATTGTCTTGTATCGTTCATGTCCTAGCATAGTCATCGTCAAGTTACATAAATATTATAGGAAACGTTTTTAAAGTTCACGGGAAGGAAGGTTATTTCCACTCTGAATCTGTTTGATAACCACGAATTAGATTGCGACTGGGGAGAGTAACCGATGTCTCCCGCAAACCTTATGAAGTTTAACAATCATTATTCTGAAATAATAAACAGGTTCGTGGACAAACACTTTTTTCATTGCTTGTTCTTTTAATTGAGGCAGCTCAGAATAATAAATTTATATCTTAAATATTTAATTTTGAGAATTTAAGCTCTCACAATTTAACAAAAGGGCATATGTTAACCAGTTAGAAATATCACGTGTTAAAGTCTCATGGATATACAAGTATTATGAATAATTAATTATCTAGAAACAGAAACAAGAACATGTGCAAAGTATTAGTTAGATATGGGATACATTTATTTTTCAGGAAGTCAATTTGTTCAACAAATACTCGTGGTGTGTTCTTTTATCATATGTGTCCTAAGTTATTTTTTGTCTTGTCCATTCCTGTTGCTTTTTCCCATCTGATATGTGATATGCTTTGTGATGTCATGTCCACTCGGGATGTGCTGTTTTATCTTATGTCTTCTACGTCTTCATTTGTCTTGTCCAATAGGAATATATCCTTCAATCCGGTGTATCATATGATTTATATTATCATGGCAACTAGCTATATATATATATATATATATACATATAGGAAAGTGGTCTTTCATCCTATGAGTCATATGTTCTACTTTGCATTGTCATTTGGGATTAATATCTTCCATCAGATATGTCATATGTGTTATATTGGCCACCGCTGATTTGTTCTTATTTGTATGTGGTCTACCTTTTATTTTGTCTTGTCCAATCAGAATGCATTCTCCGATCTGGTGTACCCTAAGCTTTATATTGCCATTCCGTGATAAGACGTTCTCCTGACTTGGAGGAAGAATTCGTACCACCGATCACGTGACTTCATAAAAAATCTAGGCATTTTTAGCAGTAGACACTGCAGGTAGAAATGGATCGAGGAAAACGATCTCAAAAGTCATCCAGCAAATATTGGTGCGTGGTTCCGGGGGGTACATCTAACAGCAGGAAGAAACCCAATCTGGAAAAATATGTAACATTTATCCCATTTCCGACAAAATTGAAAGACCACAGGCCATTTTGAACTGAAGATGCCTAGATTTTAGTCACGTGGTGATGGAAGTCACATGACAGTATTATCTGAATACCAGTATCCCGGAATCGACGTATTGGAATGCATTCTCCCATCCGGTTTATATTGTCATGTCCACTAGGAATATGCTCTTTTATCCTATGTATCATATGTTTTACCTAGTCTTGTCCTTTGGGATTATGTTCTTCCATTGAATGTGTCATAAGCTTTATATTGTCATGTCCACCCGGGGTTTCTGTTTATCCTATGTGCTCTATGTTTTATTGTCCATTCGGATTGCTTTTCTACCATCCGATATGTCATGCGCTTTATATTGTCATATGCACCGCTGATTTGTTCATTTGTGTATGTGCCATAGGTTTTACTTTGACTTGTCCATTCGGAATGCTTTCATCCATCCAATTTGTCATATGCTTTATATTTTCATGCCCACCTGTGTTGTATTCTTTCATGCCATGTGCTCTGCGTTTTATTTTATCTCTGTGCAGTCGGAGCACGTTCATCCATCCGGTGTGTCATATGCTTTATTATTGTTATTTCCAACTGTGATGTGTTCTTTTATTCCATGTAAAATGTTTTCAGATTTTTTTGTTCATCTCCGGATCTGTAGATTTCTTTCAACCAGACGGACAAATTATAGAATCACAAAATGTTTAAATTCAGCTGTCGTGTTACGCTACACCTCCTCCCAAACTATGTAGCATCTGACAATTCCAAATAGAGGTCATGTCCAGATGAACGCACGATGAACCAGTGAACAATCAACTGGCAAAATATTATCAGCCCCTTTCTCTTTTTTTATTTTCACATCACAGATTTCTATTATTTGTTGAGCTGACAAAGAAGTGTTCATATAAGAATGTTCAGCTCTATATGACCTCTAATCGGATTCTGTAAGATGGTATATGACCATACCGTATTATAATTCCAAAAAAAGCGATGTTACTTTACTTTAATTTGTTTGCATGTGTAATGTTCGATAGTGTCTCATATTCATTTACATTCATATCCTTTCTTCCTACAAGCTGTTCCTTTACTTGACTATGTGTCCAAGTGTAATGTTCGACAGTGTTTCATGTTCATTTGCATCCGTATCATTTCTTACAAACAGCTGTTCCTTTACCTTAATTTGTGTCAAAGTGTAATGTTCGATTGTGCCTTGTGTTCATTTACATCCATATCCTTTAATACAGCAAGCTGTTTCTTTACTGTAATTTGTGTCTAAGTGTAATGTTAGAAAGTCTCATGTTCATTTACATCCATATCCTTTCTTACTAAAAGCTGTTCCTTTATTAGTGTAATGTTGATAGTCTCTAATGTTTCTTACTAAAGCTATTATTTTACTAGTGTAATGTTGATAGTCTCTCATGTTTCTTACTACAAGCTGTTGTTTTACCAGTGTAATGTTGATAGTCTCTCATGTTTCTTACTACAAGCTGTTGTTTTACTAGTGTAATGTTGATAGTCTCTAATGTTTCTTACTACAAGTTGTTCTTTTACTAGTGTAATGTTGATAGTCTCTCATGTTTCTTACTACAAGCTGTTGTTTTACCAGTGTAATGTTGATAGTCTCTCATGTTTCTTACTACAAGCTGTTGTTTTACTAGTGTAATGTTGATAGTCTCTCATGTTTCTTACTACAAGCTGTTGTTTTACCAGTGTACTGTTGATAGTCTCT
>MJUT01014701.1:18708-31442 GCA_002080005.1 Gigantidas platifrons | reverse complement strand
CTAGATTCTATATTTCTTTTTTCCTAGACGGGTTATTTTTACAATGTCTTCATCATTAATTTCTATCTCGACGGCAGGGCCTATATCTTTTACTAGTTGTATGTCTGCGTTCGTTTTATCTACCTTTATATTCGTCTTTGGCTCTGGTACCTTGAACATAATTGCATTGTTTTTTCTTTTTTCTCTTTCTGCCATTTCCTTTATCACAGCCTCACTTATGTCACCTTCACTATTTACTACGTTTGTGACCTCTTTTGTTGTTTTGTTCTCTTTTGCAATGAACTCTTGTACCTGTTCGGCCGTCACAAAGCTTTCTGTTTTTTGCTCTAGTGTTTTTATGCGGTCTTCAAAGGTTTGCATGAAAAGTTTACATTTTTCCTCAATTTCCCTATCTACCTTCAGATTTTTCTCTACCTTTTCGTTACATAATGGACAGAACCACTTTATATCTAGTCTACCGACCATCTGGGTGTACAATTTTGAAGGCATGTCAAGGCACTGTATGCAGAAGTGTTTTGAGCAGTAATCACATTCCATAAGTTTGTCAGACTTTTTTGTATAATTAATCTTACATAGCTCACATAACCAACCTTCATCGTTGCTTGTTGATATGGTGTTTCTCTTTAATAAATTTGATCTGAGTTGTTTAATGTTTTGGCTTTCACCTGATTGCGTAGATTGTCCTCCATTTTGGATTGGGCCATCCTTCAAATCTCCACTTTGTTTCCCTGTGCCTTCACTGTTTCCACTCATTTTCACGTATTAACCTCACCGGCGCGGTTTATAATTCACTGTTTTTTCATAAATTTACCCTCACAAAAATCAATGTTGCATACCCAACCGGAACTGGAAATCATATTTTCATTATTTTGACCTTTGCTTCAGATTATCTGATATCCCCGATGTATGAAAGTTCGTCACCCTAACGATTCTTCAATAATTTCTATTATCATAAACATTTGATTATATTTTGCTTTGGTCTTGTGTCATTTATGCACAATAAAAATTTGTATAAACAACGTCTAAATGTAAAAAAATTATAAAAAAAAAGTTTTTAAATTCAATCAAATTATTATTAGATATCTGTTTGATTCTGGTACTAAATTAATGCTACAAAATGCATGTGCACAGAGTCTGGAAAATGAAAGATTATGAATAGCAGATGCACAAGCTTATATATATGTTTGCATGTAAAAATATATACAGATTAATACATGGGCATTTCCATATTGGCCTGGTTATCATCCCGAGACACCCATATTGGCCTGAGACGAAGTCGAGGGCCAGCCAATATGGGTCGAGGGATGATAACCAGGTCAATATGGAAATGCCCATGTATTAAGCTATTTATTATATACTTCAGACATCTGCAGACGTAAATACCGGAAGTTGTTTATTTTGTCTGAAACGCCCGAGTGGCACCTAATAACCGGTTATTTTCCCAGGGTGTGAAAATATGGACAGTTTACTTCCGGTCATATTGGTCATACAAAAATGCCTTTATTTTAACTAAGTATGTAATAAATATGCGTCTCGGGCCAATATGGGGGTCTCGGGATGATAACCAGGCCAATATGGAAATGCCCATGTATTAAACTATTTATTACATACTTCCGACATCTAGAAAAGAGACACCCACATTGGCCTGAGACGAAGTCGAGGCCCATATTGGTCCGGGCCAATATGGGCCTTGATATGGAAATGATCTTGTAGTAATCCAATAATCGGTTATTTTCCCGGGGTGTGAAAATTTGGACAGTTTACTTCCGGTCATATTGAACATACAAAAATGCCTTTATTTTAACTAAGCATGTAATAAATAATAATATAGATAGAAGTATATGCTCTGAAGTAACACTAGTCTGTCTGTACTTAAATTACGAGATTAATGGCGATGCAGCAGTCACCGTGAAGATACCGTCACGTACAATAGTTGTATATATATTGAACTTGTACATAAGGATCCTTTTTTCTTTTTTTTTTAGATTTTATTGTCTGAACTTCTTAGCGACTCATTAACTGTATAAACAGTGTATATAGGATATTGAATACAACTGCATTGGTTTTTTTTACCTTTCATCCGAAATTTTTAAGCATTCGATATTGTGGGTGTAAATAAGGTGCATATAGTGCAACTCTAAAATAAATACTAGTTTATACTTGGTGGTCCAAACCTGGACGTCAATACAGAAGAAAGAAGAAGAGGGACACCAGAAATATTGTGAAACTGTTTACACGCGTAGTGGCATAAATCACATGTGGGTTTTGAAAAACTCTAAAGATCTTTTGGATAACCTTAAATCAAGATCTTTCTCTCAGGTATCCTCCATCAAAACTTTTGATTTTTCAACTCTATATACCACTCTACCGCATGACAAATTAAAAACCCGTTAAAAAGAAACAATTCACAAAGCTTTCAGTCATAGAAACGATGACTCAAAATTTGTTGTGTTAGGCTACAATTCCACATATTTTTCAAACAAAATTCAAAAAGGTAAAACATGCTACTCCGAGGAACAAGTGATCAGTATGCTGGAGTTCCTCATCGATAACATATTTGTCTTCTTTGGAGGGACACTGTTTCAGCAGGTCGTCGGCATACCAATGGGTACGAATTGTGCCCCTCTTCTAGCCGATTTATTTTTATACTCATGGGAGTCGGAGTTTCTTCAAAAGCTTGTAAAAAATAAGAAGATTCATGAAGCTAGAGCCTTTAATTTCACATACAGGTATATTGATGACGTTTTATCTATCAATAATTCTAGATTTGCAGAATTTCTTCCATTGATATATCCTCCAGAGCTGGAAATTAAAGAAACCACAGATACAGCTTCGTCCGCATCATTTTTGGACTTATACCTCGAACTTGACGACAGTAGTCAACTCAGTACTAAAATTTATGATAAACGGGACGACTTCAATTTCAAAATCATATATTTTCCTAATATGTGCAGCAATATACCAGCTTCTCCTGCATATTGTGCTTCCATCTCGCAATTGATTCGTTATGCAAGGGCCAGTTGCAATTATTCTGATTTCTTGAAACGTCATCTTTATCTGAGAAACAGGCTTCTAGCTGGACCATAAAAGATTCGCCTTATTCGATCTCTTAAAAAGTTTATATTCCGATACCAAGATCTTGTCGAAATATATTCTGTCTCTGCAGATACAATGGTGAACGATGGATTTTCATAAAGTGAAAATGTATAAAGATAAGGAAGTCAACAGCAATGTCAATTTTTTTTTTTATCAATATGCGACGAAAGAGTGTTTTTGACATTTACTTTCGTAGTTAAAATACTTCAGAGGACTCGTGGTTGTTGATAGAGATGGTTTACGATAGATGTTCCACCCTCATCACTGAATTTAGTACTGCGTTGACTACTATTTTACCTATTTTGTTCCAGTATTGTTATAAATGCTGTTATAGTGACAGCCGGAACCTTTGAACCGTAATGAAAGCGGGAGGTTTGGCGCCGTAAAATCTTATTCAACCCATCATTTCTTTGGAAATGCCTGTACCAAGTCAGAGTAATTTTTCGGTTTTTACAGTTTTCCGGTTGTTGACTAATTTTGTCTGTTTATATACTTATGAGTTTTGACTTTCTCTTTGGAAGATTGTTCGGAGTTCGGTAATTTTGTTATTACCCTTATTTGACAGGATTTAGCCGTTTGTGAATGGAAGACAATAGTCAAGAAATATCTCAATTCCATTTGGTATCATTTTCACTAACTTTGTCATATCATGAACCAGAGGAGTAGTACATCATTATCCCGTGCCTTCTCAGGAAGAATTTAATAATCTGAAATGAAAAAAAGACACATTTCTAATGCAAACAAAAAGATTTGAGCAAATCTGGAATTGTAGGTTAAAAGTGAATCAACAAAAGACAAAAACAGACATTGAATGGTAACCTATGATAATAAATAGCACATTTGATCACCTGGATCAGTATTAGTTGAAGTCAAGATAAATATTACATCTTGTCTGCAGCCAGTGAATTGGACCAGTTGTTTGTGCAATATCGTTAGCACAGTATAGGAACCTGTACGCCTGAAATCTCTTATTGACGTGTTCTTCTGTAAACGGCATTACGGTTTCGGTGGAAATCGACTGCCCACGCTTTCAAAGCAGGCAAGTTTTTCGGAATTTATTATCGACAGATACGATGTATATGTGTAAAAATGTTACAGAATGTACATGATTCATTACTCTAATGGAAGCTAAAGTTTCTTTGGATAAAATAACGCAACAAATTCAGAATGGAGTATCAAACGTTTGTTTTTACTTCCAGAAAAGGTAAAAATTCCATTTCTTTATGCTTAAATGGCTTCCAATTTAGACTGTATTTGCACGGATAGTTTTGGATGTGAGAAGCATTCTTTTTACAAAGCAGCGATAAAGAAAACATAATTTTTCCTACTAAAAATTTGGATTGAAAAAATGAATGTGCTGTCGGCTGTTTGCTGTAGCTGTGTAAGTCTGTTTGACTTTTCGTTTGAAAACAGTCTGTAACCTGATTGACGTGCTAAATTTGTATTTTAAAATTTGTATTTATTTAGCAATGCTGAGGTATTCATATCTGCAATTTTGCATAAACTGTGTTCATATCTATTGACACTACCAACACACGTATCGGGAATATTATTCAATGATAAAGGGTCAAACGGGACAATTTTATTTTATCCTTGTTCAAAAGAACCTGTTGAAATGATAAATATGACGCTATAGCGCTAATACATTAAAAGAACAAAGATGCAGTCCTTGCATCAATCAATCATGCGCATTCTGTCAAGTTTTTGGACATGCAGGTTATTAGAATTTTATGAAAACATAGAAAAACTTACCTGCCGTGAAAGTGTAGGATGTCGAATTCCACGGAAACTGATAAACAGTTTACAGATGAGCACGTCAATAAGATATTTCAGGCGTACAGGTTTATATACTGTAGTTAGGAGGCCGACATGGTCATGATTATATGGTAGTTGAATTTACAACTATCTGTGCATATCACCACTAAAGTTGTGAGTTCGAGTCCCGCCCATGTCGATGTGTACTCGATATAACATTATGTGATAAAGTTTGTCGGTGACTTGTTACAGATCGGTGGTTTTTCCCAGGTACTCCGGTTTCCTCCATCAATAAAACTGATTTCCGCGATATAGCTAAAAAACTGTTGAAAGTAGCGTTAAATACAATGCCCCAATATCTTTAATAATAAGTAAATATTTTGTATTTGCAAAATTACGCCCATGTGGGCCAAGCAAATACAATAACCAAAGGAACAAACGCTTAATCGTAAAAAAAGAAATGCCACGCAGCATACTCCAGCATGTCGCCTATAGGCAGTATACGGATATAAAATAAAATATAGAACGATTTGAAAATGTCGACTGAAAATGAAATAAACCAAGTTGTCAACGAATGAACACTGGCGGTTATGATGTTTAGCGCCACTTTCATCAATATTTTCAGTTATATCGGTCAGTTTTATTGGTGGAGGACACTATAGTACCCTGTGAATACCATCGACCCGTCGGAAGTCACTGACAAACTTCATCACATAATGTTTTATTGGTGGAGGACACTATAGTACCCTGTGAATACCATCGACCCGTCGGAAGTCACTGACAAACTTCATCACATGTTTTATCGAGTACACCTCGCCTGAGCTGGATGCGAACTCCCAACGTTAGTGGTGGTAGACATTGATGGCACATGTAGTTGTAAATCCAACTACCATACGACCACGACGGCTCGGTTTTTCTTTTGTAATATCTAAGTTATGCAACTATTTTCAACATTTGGTTTTATTAGGCATTTGCAGCTAATCAGACCCTGCAACTTTATCGTATTTTTTTTTTTTGTATTAATTTGAAAATAATGTAATTAAGAGGCGGATTATTACGTTTGGAAGGAATTGTGAGTATGCAATAAAATAAGAAATACAGGATCTACCGTCTGTATTAGTATAGTCGGTTATTCAGATCCTGTAACATTATCCTTTTTAGTATCAATTCGAGAAAAAAAAGTAATTAAAAGGGGATTACTAGTAAATAAGATTAGAAGGATTTGCGAGTATGCAATTAAGAATAAATATGATCAACCTTGGAATTGTGTACAATATTAAACACGAAAAGTAATAAAAACGGAGAAATCTGAACAGGGTTTGAAATCTATTTTCAAGGCTTTACTGAATATGCGGTACATATTGAAAGAGTTGTAAGCTTTACGATAATTAGAAATTTCTAAATATACATATAGAATACATATATTGACAAATGTATTAGAATCAGCATTAAAGAAATGCATATTCTTTTTGTAACAAGATCTAATTTTATGTCTGGTACATTGACATATTTCAAAACCATGATTATCAGATTGCATAATTTAATCCAAAAAAATAAAATTAAAATTTTTTTTTTAAAAAAAGAAGAAGTTTAAAGCTTGCTTTTATTTCAAGATAATAACGAAAGAAAAACCACGACTCATTCCAAATGAAATTATATAATAAACCGACATTAATCAGGTAATTTTTACTTCATTAAAACACAATTTACATGGATTCCGTACGTTATTCTGGTAAATTAATTATATGTATTAATTTTTCAAGCTGACAGTGCATATAAATCACATATATGCACAGAAATTACCAAGAAATGTTCATTGTCGACAAAACACGTTTACAAGTTGCCGTCTTAAATCTGGTTGAATTTATTCATTTTTCAAGTTAATATTTCAGATAACAGCCATGCATTTACTATTAGTAGTATTGTTCGCTGTTGCTTTAAGTTATCAAGTTTTCAGAAAATCGCATGAATTTTGTCCATATTATCAGGGACTGTACACAAATGTAGCGGCGCCATCTTTAATATCGTGTGCAATGTACTGTGACAAAGACAAACCCGGATGTTCAGGATTTGTATATGATGAAGTACAAGAGCAATGTATGCTGCATCAAGACAGTCATGGGACACACAGTGAAACAAATAACACGTCTGATGGAGGGCACTTATTTCTAAGTTCACATAAAGGTATATAATAATAAGGGTTATGGTTATGACTATGGCCTTTAATCCACATACAACAATATTTCAGCTATGTCGTGGCGGTCAGAATTATTGGTGGAGGAAACCGGAGTACTCGGAGAAATTCATCGACCTGCTGCAAATTTTTGATCGAAGGAGAAACAAATTCTTCTGCTACCAGTGAATTACGATATTTCTCCACTGTCCATATTTACATTTCTAGTGGAGAAATGTGATAATCCACTGGTGGCAGAAGGAGGATCTATATATATATATATCGACGTGATGCTACAGATACTAGAATTTCCTGTAGAATGTAGCCCAGTGCCGGATTTAGGACGAATGAGACCCTGTGCTAGCTAAGTTATGAGGCCCCTTACTTGGGCCCTAGAGGAGGTAGACCCGGTACACATGCACTCCAATAGACTATCAACACTATCATTATGTCTGGAATCGCTCCGATATAGAAAGCCTTCAAATTTAAAATTGCACCACATAAGCAAAAATCCATCGTAAAAAAAAATTGGCAGGAAGATTCCCCCCTTTTCTGGCCAACCTAAGCACACCTAAGCACAATGGTAAATCTGGCACTGACGTAACCAAAAGTAAGCGAAGACTATTCCAAGCTATTACACACATTGCAATATCGCTTCGTACTCATATTGTCATAGTCAATGAGTAAATACGATGTTCTTATTATTTCGACAGTTTTACAATTCAATAAAAGGATTATCGCACGAATAATGTCCATCGTAGAACATGTAATTGCACTCTCAAGCTTATGCAGTATAATGTTCTATACTATGGAGAATATTCAACAATATTCGTGCAATAGCACTATTATATATATTGCTTTAAAAAGGGTTCAATCTCGTAACAGTTATATATTGTACGTGATACAAGAAATGTTTATCTCATTCATGAATTATCACCGGGATTGTTATTGGAGGAACACGAAGGGTGTCACTAGTTTACAGACAGAAACTGCTTTCCCTTCCGGAGTTAATCCCCAGTGTTTTTGCCACATTCGTGTTTTGCTCAATCTGCAGTCTGTTATGTTATATTTTTTAGCTCAATCTGCAATCTTCTGTGTAATGTTTTGTAGCTCAATCTGCAATCTTTTGTGTAATGTTTTGTAGCTAAATCTGCAGTATTTTGTGTAATGTTCTGTTGCTCAATCTGCAGTCTTCTGTGTTCTGTTTTTTTTAGCTCAATCTACAGTCTTCTGTGTCATGTTTTGTAGCTCAATCTGCAGTCTTCTGTGTTCTGTTTTGTAGCTCAATCTGCAGTCTTTTGTGTAATGTTTTGTTGCTAAATCTGCAGTCTTTTGTATAATGTTTTGTTGCTAAATCTGCAGTCTTCTGTGTTCTGGTTTGTAGCTCAATCTGCAGTCTTCTATAAAATGTTTTGTAGTTCAATCTGCAGTCTTCTGTGTAATGTTGTGTAGCTCAATCTGCAGTCTTCTATATAATGTTTTGTAGTTCAATCTGCAGTCTTCTGTGTAATGTTTTGTAGATCAATCTGCAGTCTTCTGTGTAATGTTTGGTAGCTAAATCTGCAGTCTTCTATGTGTAATGTTTTGTAGCTCAATCTGCAGTCTTCTGTGTAATGTTTTGTAGCTTAATCTACAGTCTTCTGTGTAATGTTTTGTAGTTCAATCTGAAGTCTTCTGTGTAATGTTTGGTAGCTAATCTGCAGTCTTCTGTGTGTAATGTTTTGTAGCTCAATCTGCAGTCTTCTGTGTAATGTTTTGTAGCTCAATCTGCAGTCTTCTATGTAATGTTTTGTAGCTCAATCTGCAGTCTTCTGTGTAATGTTCTGTAGCTCAATCTGCAGTCTTCTGTGTAATGTTTTGTAGCTCAATCTGCAGTCTTCTGTGTAATGTTATGTAGCTCAATCTGCAGTCTTCTATGTAATGTTTTGTAGCTCAATCTGCAGTCTTCTGTGTAATACTTTGTAGCTCAATCTGCAGTCTTCTATGGAATGTTTTGTAGCTCAATCTACAGTCTTCTGTGTAATGTTTTGTAGCTCAATCTGCAGTCTTCTATGTAATATTTTGTAGTTCAATCTACAGTCTTCTGTGTAATGTTTTGTAGCTCAATCTACAGTCTTCTATGTAATGTTTTGTAGTTCAATCTGCAGTTTTCTATTTAATGTTTTGTAGCTCAATCTACAGTCTTCTGTGTTATGTTTTGTAATTCAATCTGCAGTCTTCTATGTTATGTTTTGTAGATCAATCTGCAGTTTTTTCTGTAATGTTTTGTAGCTAGATCTGCAGTCGTATGTGTTATGCTTTGTATCTGAGTCTGCAGTCTTCTATGTAATGTTTTGTAGTTCAATCTGCAGTCTTTTATGTTATGTTTTGTAGATCGATCTGCAGTCTTCTATGTAATGTTTTATTAGCTCAATCTGCAGTTTTCTGTGTTATGTTTTGTAGCTCAATCTGCAGTCTTCTGTGTTATGTTTTGTAGCTAAGTCTGCAGTCTTCTGTGTAATGTTTTGTAGCTCAATCTGCAGTTTTCTATGCAATGTTTTGTAGCTCAATCTGCAGTCTTCTATGTAATGTTTTATAGCCCAATCTACAGTCTTCTATGTAATGTTTTGTAGCTCAATCTGCAGTCTTCTATGTAATGTTGTGTAGCTCAATTTGCAGTCATCTCAATCTGCAGTCTTTTGTGTAATGTTTTGTAGCTCAATCTGCAATCTTCTGTGTTATGTTTTGTAGATCAATCTGCAGTCTTTTCTGTAATGTTTTGTAATCATTGTTTGTCTCTTTGTGTTTTTTCGGTTGGCCATTGCATTGTCTATCCTGCGATTTATCACTTATCGCCGGGTTTGTACTTAGATTAACACGACGGGTGCCACTTGTGAAGTAGGAACTACTTACCTTTCCGGAGCACCTGAGTTAGTTCTATGTATGTGTTTTGTAGACCGTTGTTTGCCCTTATGTACTTTTTCGTTTGGCCATTACATTGTCTATTTAGCCATAGTTACAGACACAAACCACACAATTAAGGTGAAGTATATTTAAGGAATATTTGAAATTGTTGAACAGGTCATACGATATAACCTGGCTTAGGTCAGTTTACGGTTTATGAAAAGCGTAAACTGACACAAACCATGTTATGCAAGTATAACCTGTTCAACAATTTCAAATATTCCTTATAATTAAATTTTTACAACAAAATGTAATGATTCCTCGATTTTAATTACTATTATTTAATGTGACTATTTGAATTTGTCGTTGGTGGATGAACACGTTGGTGACGTCACAATACGGTATTATCAACCCAGGTTATCGAGTATAACCAAAATTTTCCCCAGGCGGATTAGCCAATCAGATTGAAATATTCAAATCAAATTAAATTATAGTGTTATATTTCTTCTCACTGTTTTCATTACTATAATTTTAGAATGCATCCTGGGATAGGACTTTGATGTCTACACACACACCTGTATCAAGGTGTATAATTTATCATTTACATGGAGTGATGCCCGAGCACATTGTCAGTATTCCAACTATAGAGAAGTGGCAGTTTGTCATTAGGTCTATCAAATGTGAGTATTACTGGCAAGTTCGGTAATGTATTGTCGCCTGTATAATTCATACTTGGGAACTAATATAGCAACATTTTTATTTATACACATTACTAATAATCTGTCTGTATCCCACAGACGATACCATCTTGCACCTGGTTCAATAACATTGAATAAAACTGTAAGCCTACCTGTTACATAAACTTGAGGTATACAGTCCGACAAAAGTTAAGCACCGCCTGACTTGTTTCAATACTATATTTTCTAATAATGAACTTATTTCAAATCGGTTTGCTGTTTTCGTTACCTGTACACACATACTTACTTACCTGTGAAACAGGTTATTGAACGATTTTTATTTATGTGTATATGACAGGGTGTGTAAAGTGCCACGTGTACTTTTCAACATTTGTGTTTGCGAACGAAAGCTGATTTTTTTTTGTGTGGAGTTTTAAGTTTCATTTTCTATTGGTTTGGTATGGTGCGGCGAAAATTAACCATACCAGAAAGGTGGCAAGCTGTCGCCATGCTCGATTTGACTGGTCACATGATCACTTGGGGTTGATTATTCGCACATAGAGACGAGCCCACTGGTCTGATGAAAGTCGATTTTTTTTACGCCCTACCGACGGTCGTGCAAGGGTTTGGCGCCAACGAAACACTTCATTTCAGGACAACCACATTTTGGGCACAACTGCTTTTGGAGGTGGGGAAGTAACTGTCTGGGGTTGTTTTTCCTTTGACTGTAAGTTGGGCTTGTACGTTCTTGATGGTAATCTGACAGGCCAAAAATACCGTGACAATCTGCTCTCTCCACGCGTAGTCCCCCATTTCGACAATCATGCGTTGGCTGACAGGTCAATGTTCATGGACGACAACGCTAGGCCACATAGANAAAAAAAAAAAAAAATGTTATACCGACCTACTCCATTTTTCAACACGTAAGCATTATTTAGTATCTTTTTTTTCGGCCGAATCGTATTTTGACAGTAGAATTGCATCGTAGTTTTTTATATATTGGGGTTTTTTTTCAGGAAAAAACGCTAGGTGATATCTCTTTTAACTTAGAGACTAAAATAATGAACTTCATGTCTGTTTTTTTCTAAAAAAAAATAAATAATAATCAAGACAACTCAAGCGTTGTCAATAATATGCAATACAATTTGTTTACAATTTTCCCTTTATCGGGCCCCTTTACAAAGTTTGGGTTTGTTTTAACTGATTTCATCCCGTATTTCCGATTTTAAGCGTCATTCTTACTAAATACCATTATATTGACAATAACAGTGCATTGACTTGACATAAAATCGATATACGGATGAGGCTTAGAATCGGGGAAAATGCGAGGATTTCCCGAGCATTTTCCCAGATTCGTGCCGAATACGTATATCGAATTTTATGTCAAGTCAATGCATTGTGATTGTCTTTATACTGCAATCATTAGTGACATTAATGGATATTACTATCAGTATTCAAATTATTTAAAAGTTAGTTACCCCCAAGAGGCTCCAACTGATTTCTAAATGCTATAAACGGTCAGTGGCCATTTATCACTTGTAAATATACATTTTGACTGCTCAAATAGAACGATTGCAGTATAAATAATATTAACTGATTACCTCGGGATCCAATTTCATATGTATATTTCTTAAATTATATTAATTCTTACGAGTTTACATGCAAGATGCTTCCTGGTTATTTATAGTAGTTATCAGTATTCGGCAAATTTCGGAAAAGCAGCCGACTTATAATTAGGTCGTGTTAATGGCGATTTTACCAACAGACATTCGAATTCCTTTCACTAATTACAACATTATAGCATATTTTTTAAACCTGCTTTCTTGTTCAGAACATTTTATTAGTATAAAACATCGAATATTGGCAACTTTTAATATAAACAAACAAATCAATTCTGACAGCATGTATGCCTTTAATATTTGTTATCAAGGCGTATTATCAATGTATGACGTGTTTTATTTATTACATTCTTTGGGGAATGTTTGTAGTATTGTTGGGTAAATTCTTTGTGTAATGTATGGGGAGGGTGTTTGTAGGATTGGTGGGTATATTCTATGTGTAATGTATGGGGAGTGTTTGTTGTATTGGTGGGTAAATTCTATGTGTAATGTATAGTTATATGTGTAATGTATAATTATATGTGTAATGTA
>MJUT01014696.1:415091-426168 GCA_002080005.1 Gigantidas platifrons | reverse complement strand
TGTTAACAGATCGGGATGAAATTAGCAATCTTTATAGAGGACCTTCCATAGATGCTTCCTACCAAGTTTCGGTTCCATTGGCTAAGCAGTTTCAGGGAAGAAGAATTTTAGAAATCTACCAATCTGAAACAAGAATTGCATGTGGCAGCCATGTTTGCTAACGAATCAGGACTAATGAGCAATCTTTATAGAGAACCTTCCATAGATACTTCCTACCAAGTTTGGGTCCATTTGGTAAAGTGGTTTCAGTGGAGAAGATTTTTAGAAATCCACCATTCAGAAACAAGAATTGCCTGTTGGTGCCATGTTTGTTAACGAATTGGAACTAAATGAGCAATCTTTATAGAGGACCCTCTAAGGATGCTTCCTACCAAGTTTTAATTCATTTGGCCTAGCGGTTTCAGAGGAGAAGATTTTTTAGAAATCAACCAATCAGAAACAAGAATGGCCTGTGGTGGCTATATTTGTTAACGGATCGGGACAAAATGACCAATGTTTATAGAGGACCTACCATAGATGCTTCCTACCAAATTTCAGTTAATTTCGGAAAGTGGTTTCAGAGGAGAAGATTTTTTTTAGAAATCAACCAATCAAAAACAAGAATGGCATGTGGCGGCCATGTTTGTTAACAGATCGGGATGAAATGAGCATTCTTTATAGAGGACCTTCCATAGATGCTTCCTACCAAGTTTCGGCTCATTTGGCCTAGCGGTTTCAGAGACGAAGATATTTAATAATCGGCCAATCAGAAACAAGAATTTCCTGTGGTGGTCATGTTTGTTAATGGATCAGGAAAAAATGAGCAATCTTTATAAAGGACCTTCCATAGATGCTTCCTACTAAGTTTCAGTTCATTTGGCTGAGAGGTTTCAGAGGAGAAGATTAAAATGTGAAAAGTTAACGGACGCCAGACGCCAAGTGATGGCAAAAGCTAACATTGCCTTTGGCAAGGTGAGCTAAAAATGGACAAGCCAGAGGTTAGGTTCAGGGTTAGGTTTAAGTTTAGGGTTATGGTTAGGTTTAGGGTTAGGGTTAAGGTTAGGTTCAGGGTTAGGTTTAAGTTTAGGGTTATGGTTAGGTTTAGGGTTAGGGTTAAATTTAGGTTCAGGGTTAGGTTTAAGTTTAGGGTTAGGGTTAATGTTAGGTTCAGGGTTAGGTTTAAGTTTAGGGTTATGGTTAGGGTTAAGGTTAGGTGCAGGGTTAGGTTTAAGTTTAGGGTTAGGGTTAGGGTTAAGGTTAGGCTCAGGGTTAGGTTTAAGTTTAGGGTTAGGGTTAAGGTTAGGTTTAAGTTTAGGATTATGGTAAGGTTTAGGGTTAGGGTTAAGGTTAGGTTTAAGTTTAGGGTTATGGCTAGGGTTAAGGTTAGGTTCAGGGTTAGGTTTAAGTTTAGGGTTATGGTTAGGTTTAGTGTTAGGGTTAAGGTTCGGTTCAGGGTTAGGTTTAAGTTTAGGGTTATGGTTAGGTTTAGGGTTAGGTTTAAATTTAGGGTTATGGTTAGGTTTAGGGTTAGGCTTAAGGTTAGGTTCAGGGTTAGGTTTAAGATTAGGGTTAGGGTTAAGGTTAGGTTCAGGGTTAGGTTTAAGTTTAGGGTTATGGCAAGGTTTAGGGTTAAGGTTAGGTTCAGGGTTAGGTTTAAGTTTATGGTGAGGTTTAGGGTTAGGTTCAGGGTTATGTTTAAGTTTAGGGTTATGGTTAGGGTTAGGGTTAAGGTTAGGTTCAGGGTTAGGTTTAAGTTTAGGGTTAGGGATAGGTTTAGGGTTAGGGTTAGGGTTAAGGTTAGGATTAGGATTAAGGTTAAGTTAGAATTAGGGTTAGGGACCGCCAAAGTAGAATGTACAATGTACTCTGAATCTGGTCTTGTCCCTTCTTCATCATTGTTTCAAAACAATGTCCTAACGGGAGTGACGTCGTTAGAAGTATACGTCAGTGACGTAATTGGACATCGATTTGAGAAAGTGAAAAACGGTCCTATATTTGAGAATGGGACGCCGATTTGAGGATTGGACGTCGATTAGAGGCTGGACGTCGATCTGAGTCTTAGATATATAATAGTGAAAATTTTGTCAGCATGGCCAAGAGTCAAAGACCTTGGTAAGTCTGCTATTAACAGGAAACCTACCTCGTCTAAATTATCGTTTACAACTCCGTTACAAAACTCATTCCCACAAAATAAAACATAATGTAGATGTTCCTTTACCAAAGAATCTAATGGGATTAACTTTTTTAACCACAAGCAAACCATTGCTTGTAGTTTTAAAAGTTACAAGCATAATTCAGTGTTATCTGATATTTAAGAAGCATTGGGTGGGGGGAGGGGGGGGGACTACTAATATAATTGTTGAATAGTGCCAAAAATGGAATTAACAGTTGTTGTAGGAGCTACTACTATAACATGCAACAACCCAGTTTTACATTCTATTACATTATTATTTTATTTCCCACCAACTGTTTACGACACTACATCTGTTTTGAAGGGGAAAGCAAATCCATGTGACAGTCAAAGTGAAATATATAGTGTATTCAGAACCATTTTGGGTTTAATTTTATACCTTGGAAAAGGGAAATATTTTTCTGTATGGGATCTTTTTCGCGGAAGGGGAATGTGACTCTTGAAAAAAATTACAACACTTATTAATAGATTGGACAATGAACTTTTATCCAATGATATATATATATATATCCTTCCGAAGACAACATCTGTGTCCTTTCCATTGTCATCTTTTTTGTTTCGAAGCCAACATCAACATTCAATTCCCGGAATTCCCTCATCCATTTACGGACACCTACTGGAGTATTATACAGGTTTTTTTTTTCATTATTTGTGTCCAAGTTTGTTTGTCAGTTGCCCTACATCGATACTTTCATTTCATGTTTATTTTTAGGTGGAACATACTTAAAAGCATGTATTGTTGACATAGATACGTCAGCAGTGAATCAAGGTTAACAGGTCAAAACCTCTCTGGGATTTTCTAGACTTTTCATTAGATAGTACGTCAAACATTAGAACATCTGTTGTCTAAAGCACTGGTTCCCAATCGTGAACAAAACTACGATGGTGGAGAACTAACGACACTGACAAACCAGTTGAATTGTAACCCCCAGCAGCGTAGGATATAAATAGACTATGTTTTAAAATTTATTCTAAAATTAAAAACAGAAAACACACATTTCGGAACAGGACAAAAGTAGAAAGGTACAATTTTTGTACACTTGCTGAAATATCCACACGCATTTTTTGTTGTTCAAATGTCAATTTTCAGACGCAATATGAAAATCAAAGTCTCTTAAATAGTAAACACAATATCAATATTTCTAGATATTGAAATATCCATCCGCAAAATCCGCGTTGCAATAAAGAAATACTGATAGATGAGCAAACGTGCATATAAGTACCTGATTTTAAGGGGGATTTATAATATATGAATGTTGCATGCATGCTCTTTCTGATATTTAAGTTACTCGTCCTCTTACAATTGAATCTATATATGGACTATATTTTTGTCCGGGCGGAAGGTTGCGACACATGTTGTGTAAAGCAGTGTCTTTCGGTTTGTATTAGCGCTAGCATTAAACGATAGATATCTCACTTACGTTCGCTCGTTTAAAAATCGCAATCTGTGAAAATGTTCGAAGATCACAATAATAAATGAAAGCAATAATTTCCGAATTTACAGTATTAAATAGATATTAGAGCTGCCGATGCCAAGGTTAGACCCTGTTGGCCGTCTTTTTGTATGTTCCGATGCCCTTTGTACAATTGAGCTGCCGACGCCAAGGCTAGACCCTGTTGGCCGTCTTTCTATATGTTCCGATGCCCTTTGTACAGTTGAGCTGCCGACGCCAAGGTTAGACCCCAGTGGCCATCTCTTTGTGTATTCCGATGCCCTTTTGTACAATTGAACTGTCGACGCCAAAGTTAGACCCGTTGGTCATCTTTTTGTATGTTCCTATGCCCTTTGTACAATTGAGTTTTCGACGCCAAGGTTAGACCCTGTTGGCCTTCTTTTTATATGTTCCGATGCCCTTTGTACAATTGAGCTACCGACGCCAAGGTTAGACCCTGTTGACTGTCTTTTTGTATGTTCCGATGTCCTTTGTACAATTGAACTGGCACGGTGGTTGTAACGGTAAACGGACAGAAAGTCACAGGACAAAAAGTCACAATTTTGATAGGACAAAAAGTCACAGGACAAAAAGTCACAAATCATTATTTTAATACACATAGGACAAAAAGTCACAAATTTCAATTTTAAATATAGGACAAAGTTTGCTTGTATGTTCATGACATTTCTGTTCCCACATTAAATTCTACAGCAGATATTTAAATTGATACATTTGATAGTGATAATATCTTGATGTAACCTGTTTTACTTAGGTTAAAACTATGTGGTGACCTCTGGATGTGTATTCCATCATTGCTTTTTGTGATATACTGGAATATTCATGGCATTTTGTCAGTGGTGAGGTGTACTCGATACAACATTATGTGATAAAGTTTGTTAGTGGTGAGATGTACATCCTGCATGTTTATTCAGAAATCAAGTTGTTGTTTTAAAAGGGATATTTTAATGATGTAAATATACACGTACTTCCTTTAAAGCCACAACACACAAATGTAACAATTTTATTGGTTAAAAAAAGCTCACACAAGTAGAAAGGTTAATCTTTCAACTTCATCCAAAAACAAAAACATCTTTGAAAAAATCTGCAAAAACATTTCAAAATAATAAAAATAAAAGTAAAAAAAAATTGATATATAAAATAAAATGCTGTGAAAAATACCTCTGCAAAAACAAAAACACTTAAAAAATATTACTGGAATTAAACATAATATTTAATATTTAGGTTGATTTTTTTTTAATCAAACATTTTTTTTAATTGAAAATGAACAAATAATGAAAATTGTGACTTTTTGTCCTGTGACTTTTGGTCTGTGACTTTTTGTCCGTGACTTTTTGTTCTGTGACTTTCTGTCCTACATTCGTTGTAACTCTGTAAAAACACTAACACTTGACTTAAAATCTAATGTATCTTTGATACGAATTCGACAACCATCCACCCTTCTGTTTAATAATTTCATCACATTCACCTTGTTCAGCTGCACTTCTAAATGAATGGGTGTTAATATTGGTAGTACAATAGCCCAAAAAAATATATATACTGTGGAGAATTGAAACAAGCTGATTTATAGTTAAACATGTACAATTCAGATGGCAAACATGGCCCTTCTGTATGTGGTCTGACTTTCAAATACGATTTCAATGCTGTTAATATACAAATTTGCGACTTTCCAAGGACGGACTCAATTTTACAAATTACAGATCTGCCAATTTGGTCTGTTTTCAAATACCGTATGACTAGAATAATCCTAATATCAGACATTTGAATGGCTGTTAGCTCACCTGACCCGAAGGGTCACGTGAGCTATTGCTATCACTGGGCGTCCGTCGTTAGCTTTTTGCATTTTAATCCACTCCTCTAAAACCACAGGGTCAATTTGAACCAAACTTTGGTGGAATGGTCCTTGGGTGGTCCCCTTTCAGAATTGTGTCCGACAATCCCCCCTGCCTACCAAGATGGCTGCCGTTACTTAAAATAGAAAATTCAGCAAAAAATCACTTAAAAATTATCTTCTCTGAAACTGCTGGGCCAATTGGGCCCAAACTATAGTGCAATGGTCTTCAGATGGTCCTCTTTGAGAATTGTGTCCGACAACCCCNTTACTAAAAATAGAAAATTCAGCAAAAAATCACTTAAAAATTATCTTCTCTGAAACTGCTGGGCCAATTGGGCCCAAACTATGGTGGAATGGTCTTCAGATGGTCCTCTTTGAGAATTGTGTCCGACAACCCCAGCCACCAACCAAGATGGCTGCCATTACTAAAAATAGAAAATTCAGCAAAAAATCACTTAAAAATTATCTTCTCTGAAACTGCTGGGCCAATTGGGCCCAAACTATGGTGGAATGGTCTTCAGATGGTCCTCTTTCAGACTTGTGTCCGACGACCCCGTCCGCCAACCAAGATGGCCACCGCTACGCAAAATAGAAAATTTAGCAAAAAATCACTTAAAAATTATCTTCTCTGAAACTGCTGGGCCAATTGGGCCCAAACTATGGTGGAATGGTTTTTAGGTGATCCCCTTTCAGAATTCTGTCCGAAGATTTCGGTTGCCAACCAAGATGGCTGCCGTTACTAAAAATAGAAAAATCGGCAAAAAATCACTTAAAAATTATCTTCTCTGAAACTGCTGGGCCAATTGGGCCGAAACTATGATGGAATGGTCTTCAGATGGTCCTCTTTCAGAATTGTGTCTGACGACCCCAGCCACCAACCAAGATGGCCACCGTTACTAAAAATAGAAAATTTGGCAAAAAATCACTTAAAAATTATCTCCTCTGAAACTGCTGGGCCAATTGGGCCCAAGCGATGGTGGAATGGTCTTTAGGTCATCCCCTTTCAGAATTCTGTCCGACGACCGCGGCCGCCAACCAAAATGGCTGCCGTTGATAAAAATAGAAAATTCGGCCAAAAATCACTTACAAATTATCTTCTCTGAAACTGTTGGGCCAATTGGGCCCAAACTATGGTGGAATGGTCTTCAGATGGTCCTCTTTGAGATTTGTGTCCGATGACCCCTGCCGCCAACCAAGATAGCCACGGTTACTAAAAATATAAAATTTGGCAAAAAATCACTTAAAAATGATCTCCTCTGAAACTACAGGGCCAAACTATGGTGGAATGGTCTTTAGGTGGTCATCTTTCAGAATTGTGTCCGACGACCCTGGCCGCCAACCAATATGGCCACCGTTACTAAAAATAGAAAATTCAGCAAAAAATCACTAAAAAAATTATCTCCTCTGAAACTGCTGGGCCAATTGGACCCAAACTATGGTGGAATGGTCTTTTGGTGATCCCCTTTCAGAATTCTGTCCGACGACCCGGCTGCCAGCCAAGATGTCCGCCATTACTAAAAATAGAAAATTTGGCAAAAAATCACTGAAAAATGATCTCCTCTGAAACCGCTGGGTCAAATGGGCCCAAACTACGGTGAAATGGTCTTTAGATGGTCTACCTTCAGAATTATATCCGACGACCCTGGCCGCCAAAGAAGATGGCGACCATTGCTAAAAATAGAAGATTCGCCAAAATTCACTTAAAAATTATCTCTTCTGAAACTGCTGGGCCAACTTTGAGCCAGGTGAGCGATTTCAGGCTCCTAGGAGCCTCTAGTTTTTTTTTGCATCTACTGAATTTCAAGATGTAATTTCCCCTACTCTTATAGAGCTGAAAACGAGAGTGAAAATGCAAACATGAACAATAGGATATTTGGACTTGCATGATCTAGAGCATTTGGTACTTTAACCATCATTTCGACCATAATTGGAAGTCTTACATCTGATCTCCCGTTTAATTTGCCTACACCTTTGATCATTTTTTGAATAATGAAGGATTGAGTTATGTCTAAAAGTTCGTTGCATTTTAACGAAAGGCTAATTCTTGCTATACAAACCTTTACGGGGAATATGAATTAAAAGACAGATAAGCTATAAAGTTAATCAAATGATGCACGGTACACGCTAATGTAATACAAACAAATGACGTCGCCTAAAATTTTGAAAACATAAAAAAATTGTAGCGTACATCTAATATTCATTCCTCGCTTCAAATGATCAGGCCTAATGCCCGCATTTAACAACATCTATCCTTCAAATGAATTATAGAGGGGTTGATATCACATAAGGCACTAACCATTTTATAACTGAAAAGAGTGGGGGGGTGTGCTTTTATTAATGTTTTCTTAAGAAAAAAAATTATGTCCAAGTTAGTCTAAAAAGATTTTTTTACGATGTCAAAAAAAATCTAATAGACGTTTTATTTTTTATTTTTTTTATTTGGTGGGGTGGGGTATGGGTATTTTCAACTATTTTTAGTTTATTTAAAAAAAATAATTATGTAAAATTCAACTGAATTCTGGTTGTTCATCATCACTCATATTGACATTGTAACCAGGAAGGCCGTTGTTACATACTCATATTTCCCCCATACTCATTCCCCCCGGAAAAATGAGTATATACTCAGTTTTCTCCCTGGAAAAATGAGTATATACTGAGATTTCCCCCCGGAAAAATGAGTATATACTGAATTTCCCCCCGGAAAACCAAGTATGTGTTAACACATACTCATTTTTCCCCCCATACTAGTGTTTCCTCCTCTTCTATTTTAATAGGGTTTTTCTTGTGTACACTTCTATGCATGTATATGGTGGAAGACATAATAGTTAAATGTGGACGAAAGAGGGTATCAACAATGATGATAGTAATAACTAAGGCAAGCATGAACATGGAGTGAGAACGGATAAGGAGGTAGGAGGAAAGGATGGGAAAAACACTTTTGAGTGATAAAGCGGTCTTCCTTAGTGCAAGTGAGAAAAACTTACGGTACGTTTGCTAAGTGGTGGAAGGCACAACTGACAGGTATGAGGAAGAGGGCAGGAAGGAAGGAATATAAAGAGAAGAATAGAGAGGATGGAGGGAGAATGGTAAAAAGATGATTGAGAGGAGGGAGAGATAGAGGTATAAAATAAGGAGGAGTCAGTATGGAAAAGGATGGAGATAGTGAAGAGGATAATGATGAGGAAGTAGTGAAGAGGAGATTTGAAGGAAGAGGATAGAAAGGACGAAGTGACAAAGGTAAACAAGGAAGAGAGAAGTAGTGAGGAGGAGGTAATAAGGAGGAGGATGATGAGGACGGAGAAGAAAAGTATATGGAGAAGGTAATTAGGAAGAGGATGGAGAAGGAGGGAGAGAGGCAGTGAGGAAGAGTTAATAAGGAGGATGGAGACGGAAGAAAGAAAGAGGTAATGACGTGGATGATAATATTACTAGAAAGAGAAGAGAAATAATGAGGTGGCAGATTGAGAGGAATGAAGGATGGAGAGGTGATGAGGAAGATTGAGAGGAAGGAGGGAGAGAGGTAATGAGGAGGACTGAGAGGAAGGAGGGAGAGGTAATGATGAGGACTGAGAGGAAGGAGGGAGAGAGGTAGTGAGGAGGATGTATAGGAATAAGGGAGAGGAAGCAGGGAGAGAAGTAGTGAGGTGGAGGATTGATAGGAAGGAAGGAGAGTGGTAGTGAGGAGGATGACTGAGAGGAGGGAGGGAGAGGTAGTGAGGAGAAGGAGAGAGAGAGGGGGTAGTGAGGATGATGATGGAGAGAGGTGGTGAGGATGTGGAGGGAAGGAGGGAGAGAGGCAGTGTGGAGGAGGATGGAAAGGAAGGAGGGAGAGGCTGTGAGGATGAGGAGAGTAGAGAAGAGGAAGGAGGGAGTGGAGAGGTAGTGCAGAGGAGGGTGGAGAGGAAGGAGGGGGAGGATGGAGAGGAAGGGTGAGAAAGGTAGTGAGGAGGACGACTACTTTGATATATATTTCCCCCGACAATGCCTTCAGTGGTTCTTGAAAATCGATCAATCAGAATGTTCAGTCTCCTATCAATCTGCACCAAGGTAACAACACTTGTGAAGTACCTCATATTGAACACCCTCAAAGTTAAATTGGTTAAATTATGCTCAGTGGTTTTCAAGGAGATGACGAAAATGTAATTCATAGGTTTTCAAAGCAATTTTCACCTTCGCTGTCGACCATTTTGAATTTCCGATCGGCANTGAGGAGGATGGATAGGAATAAGGGAGAGGAAGCAGGGAGAGAAGTAGTGAGGTGGAGGATTGATAGGAAGGAAGGAGAGTGGTAGTGAGGAGGATGACTGAGAGGAGGGAGGGAGAGGTAGTGAGGAGAAGGAGAGAGGGGGTAGTGAGGAGGATGATGGAGAGAGGTGGTGAGGATGAGGAGGGAGAGGATGGGAAGGAAGGAGGGAGAGAGGCAGTGTGGAGGAGGATGGAAAGGAAGGAGGGAGAGGCTGTGAGGATGAGTAGAAAAGAGGAAGGAGGGAGTGGAGAGGTAGTGCAGAGGAAGGAGGGGGAGAGGTAGTGTGGAGGAGGATGGAGAGGAAGGGTGAGAAAGGTAGTGAGGAGGACGACTACTTTGATATATATTTCCCCCGACAATGCCTTCAGTGGTTCTTGAAAATCGATCAATCAGAATGTTCAGTCTCCTATCAATCTGCACCAAGGTAACAACACTTGTGAAGTACCTCATATTGAACACCCTCAAAGTTAAATTGGTTAAATTATGCTCAGTGGTTTTCAAGGAGATGACGAAAATGTAATTCATAGGTTTTCAAAGCAATTTTCACCTTCGCTGTCGACCATTTTGAATTTCCGATCTGCAAAAAAAGCATTATCACCTGTAAAGGACACTGACATTTCCAGACAATGTTTACAACCATAATATATAGGTCAAGTTCAATTTCAGCCAGATCCCATATATGACTTGGAAGTTAGGCCTACTTAGCTGAAAGCGGAGAACTCCGTGTCCTCAGACACATTCTTCTTTTATTTATTTTTTACGAATCGCATGAAAAGTAACAACACTTGCGTAGGACATAATAGTGAACACCTTTGCCAAGTGTGGTTAAATTCTGTTCAGTGTTTTTCAAGTAGACCATGAAAATGTTGCTTTGCATATGGTTTCAAAGAACAATGCATTTACCGTTTCTGAAAAAAAGAACAGTAACTAGTAATAATCAATATGTAAATAGTTATCATCACATCGGATGTATACCTATTAAGTACCACTCCAGTTAAGAATTATGCAATAGGTGATTCATTGGTTGAGAGCTTACATATTTTTTTGTGTGTTTTGTTTAGAATACAATACCATATGCATGTGGTTCTTTTTACAAATAAACCCTGTCATGGGAGATAAGAATTTAATAGAATACATAGTAAAAAATAGACAAAGGGGGATACCTCTTAAATTTGTGAAGAAATAAAACAGAACTTATTACACATTAAAGTTCTAGTATCTGACCAGTCACTTTGAAAGAATTGTTATCCATTTCGTTCTATACACCCACCAAACTATAAAATATAAAAAAGTAAAAATACGAAGCCTTTTAAAGGGTGTTTTGTTTTCTTTCAAAATTGCATGGTTCTTAAATGGACCGCTACTTAATTTGTAAA
>MJUT01014696.1:350534-365914 GCA_002080005.1 Gigantidas platifrons | reverse complement strand
TGAAGAAAATTGTGAATGATCTTGATATTCTTTGTCTATTGCATACTTCAGAAGTGCGTTATAAACGCTCTCTTCCATGTTTGACAAATAATTTACTTAACAGATTCGCTCAATATATACTATATCCTTTAAGAAGTGTTCATCGAATACTGTGTCTTGTGGCGATTGTCAGGAAATTTAACCCTAATTTGCATCTGAACTCTTTTGATCCATGAAACAAAGGCCGGACAAATTGCCTAGAGTCGGAATAGATTGCCTAGGCTGAATCGTCCGGCCCGGATGATACTGCCTAGGCAATTGGCCGTGCGGGCAATCTGGCGGTCGGACGTTCTAGCCTGATACACCGGCTCCAGATTCGGCCTTTACTATAAACACTCCTTTAAAACAAAATGTAATGAAAACACTATCTACAGTTGGTAGTGTTAAATCCACCCCCAAAAAAATGAATGAGGTGTCAACTCTGAAATCAAAAAGAAAAATAGATTTAAGTGCAATTGTTGAAGAAGAAAGTGATACGGAACTTCCCGATATTTTAAATGTAAGAGAAAAAATAGATGATATTGATTCCAACAAATCTCTACCAGTGAAAAAACGTAAAATAGTTACTGTTGAAAACAATGAAATAGAAAAACAGAAAAATTATTTATTTCCGGTCAAGATTGTGCTTTTATCTAATATTTTAACAAAAAGATATTTATATCGTCTGATAGAGTATAAAATTGTCTTTAAGAATATTTAAACGGTTTTTGACCGGGTTCGTTGAATTTCGAGAAATTTGCGATCAAAGTTGAAAATTAGCCGATGGCTATCTCAGAAAAGGTACGTTTCCGGTCAAGATTGTGCTTTTATCTAATATTTTAACAAAAAGATTTTTATATCGTCTGATAGGGTATAAAATTGTCTTTAAGAATATTTAAACGGTTTTTGACCGGGTTCTTTGAATTTTGATAAATTTGCGATCAAAGTTGAAAATTAGCCGATGGCCAACTCTGAAAACGTACGTTTCCGGTCAAGATTGTGCTTTTATCTAATATTTTAACAAAAAGATTTTTATATCGTCTGATAGAGTATAAAATTGTCTTTAAGAATATCTAAACGGTTTTTGACCGGGGTCTTTGCATTTTGAGAAATTTGAGATCAAAGTGGAAATTTTGTTCATTGCCCGTTCTCATTTTTTACATTTCCGGTCAACTTTTAAGTACCTAAATAATAAAATATTTTATTATTCATTCCTTTAAAAGATAGATCTTAACAATATCTTTAAGAATCCGTTCAGATTTTTATCCTAGGTTGAGTACTTTACAAGATATGACCTTTCAAGTCCCCATTTTGGACTTCCGTGTTTTCCCACTTCCGCGTTTTAGACCTTGACTTCTACTGAAACTAATATTCAAAACAATTTCCGGAAACACACACGCTACTCCGGATACGTATTTTGTACTACGTACAGAGACGTGCAAAAAGTATTCGTCACAATATATTCTCTCTGTATGCTTCATTGAAAGTCACATTTTCTTACAAAGGCAGAATTAAATGTAGTTTCAATCTATCGTGAATTTCAGAATGTTTTTACATACAATTTTTAAAGAGTTCACCATTTGAACATCCACAAAGCTACTGGTCCAGATGAGATTCAAAGCTACTGGTCCAGATGAGATTCCAACAAGACTTCTCAAAGAGCTTGCACCATACCTGGCTGAAACCTTCCCAACATTCTTCCAAGCATCAATCAATCAAGGTACGATACCATCGGATTGTTAAGGAGCTTTTGTTGTACCAATCTTCAAGAAAGGAGATAAATCCCACTGGCATCCAACAACCGCCCAGTTTCAATGACTCTCGTCACATGCAAGATATTAGAACATATAATTTACAGTAGTGTTGGCAACCATCTTAAAACCCACGGCATCCTAAGCGACGCTCAACATGGATTTATGAAGAACCGTTCTTGCGAGTCCCAACTGATCCTCACAATTCAGGACTTCGGCAAATGGTATTGATCTTGGTGAACAGATTGAACTGATCTTGCTTGACTTTTCGAAAGCATTTGATAAGGTCCCCCACGAGATACTACTCTACAAAGCTGAGTACTATGGCATCAGCGGAACGACTCTTCAGTGGATTAGGGAATTTCTAAGCTCCAGAAACCAGTGAGTAATGGTGGATGAGAAGTCATCACACACAGCACCTGTCCAGTCAGGAGTTCCTCAGGCCAGTGTACTTGGGCCACTCATGTTCCTCCTCTATATAAACAACCTCCCGGAATACGTACAGTCATCCACAGTTCGTCTATTTGCAGATGACTGTGTATTATACAAAAAGATCCAAAATGAAGCTGACTCGAAACTACTTCAGGAAGACATGAACAACTTACTCAGATGAGAATCTGACTGGCAAATGAGGTTTCATCCCAGTGAATGCCAGTTTCTATACGTGTCACCAACAAACTAAACCACCCCCCCCCCATATTATGATATACATGGACATGAATTGGAAATATTGTAGACACGACTAAATACATAGGAGTAACCATCCACAAAACATCAACTGGAACACACACATTGAATACATTACCAAAAAGGCCAACTCGACCAGGGCCTTTATTCAAAGAAACCTGCAACACTGTCCACAAAGACCAAAGGCTGTATATGCTACACAACGCTTTCAAGACCATTGCTTGAGTACGCATGTACAGTTTGTGACCCATTTACCAACGTCAACATCCAGAAATTAGACATAGACGATCAGCCCGGTTTGTAATGAACGACTATCGACAAACCAGTAACAACTATGCTAAATACACTACAGTGGTAGCCATTAGCCGAGAGAAGGACAAGATGTAAAGCTGGTATGATGTACTGTGTACACAATAGTAAATGGCCTCGTAGCAATACCACCGCTTGAGCTGCATACTACAGCATCCGTAGTTAGAGTTCACATAGCACGATTCCTTGTCCAATAGGCCAGAACTTCAACATATAGACATTCCTTCTTCCTAGACAGTATAAGAATATGGGACAGACTTCCACAACCATTGGTGGATAGTACCTCCCTAAATGCTTTCAAGCAAAGGGTACTGAGCTGCAGCATCCCATAATAGCACAATCAGACTGTTTTTAACTTGCACCTGCAAATATTTTTTGCACCTTTGTTGTCACACCCAGCATGGGCAATACTGCGATAATACTCAACTAGAGGACTGCACTGTATTGGAAGAAGAAGAACTTGAGAAGTACAGTATAGAATTTCAGAACTTTGGCAGAACAATTTTTAAGTTTGTCTTTAAATCGTGAATATTAGATACCCATTCTTCAAAACAATATTTTAAAATGATTACAAAAATAATACATTCAATTTCTTTTGATACGTCGGTATACATTTTATCAAACGCAGGCAAAAATTGACATCAGAACATTTTGTTTTTTCTCAAAAGTTGTTATTTTAAATCATGAAATATATATATAGTATAAAAAAATCAGTTACGAATACTTTTTGCATGTCTGAGTCACAGGCGCTCGTGACACGGAATTACTATCCCCTTTTTTTGTTTAACATCCTGTTTACATATTTATTTTCAGTAAAATTTCTTTATGTATACATCGTATTGTCACCTTATATACCTTATTTTTCATGTACATGTACAGTATACATACATACTTACAATCTTATGGTAACAGCAACTACGTCGGCTCTATACTCTTCATTATCCACAAGACCGGCATATGATGGTTGCTGTTGCCATAAGATTGTATGTATATATGGACACGAACACGATAAATAGAGGAAACAGAGATGGAATAATAAAGACTTTTTTTTAAATAAATATGTAAATTATAGAAAGTAAAACACGGGATGGTAATTCCGTGCCACGAGCGCCTGTGGCATCGTCGCTTAATGTTGAGTAGATTGTTGATTGTTGATTTGATTTCGTTAATTTTTTTTTACATCAAGTGAATAGGTTTATGGTGTTTAACGCCAATTTCAACAATATTTCAGTTATATCGCGGCGGTCTGTTTTATTGATGGGGAAATCTGAGTACCCGGAGAAAAACACCCGTACCTGTCACAAGTCAATGACAAACTTTATCACATAATGTTGTGTCGAGTACACATTTCCATGAACAGGATTCGAACTCAACAACTTTAGTAGTGATAGCTTAGACACTAATTGCATGGGTAGTTGTAAATCCAACTACCAAACCATCACGATTACGACGGCCCCACCAAATAAAATAACTAAAAATATGCATGATAAAGTAGTATCTAAAATACAAAATGAGGTGCATGATAAAGTAGTATCTAAAATACAAAATGAGGTGCATGATAAAGTAGTATCTAAATTACAAAATGAGGTGCATTATAAAGTAGTATCTAAAATACAAAATGAGGTGCATGATAAAGTAGTATCTAAAATACAAAATGAGGTGCATGATAAAATAGTATCTAAAATACAAAATGAGATGCATGATAAAGTAGTATCTAAAATACAAAATGAGGTGCATGATAAAATAGTATCTAAAATACAAAATGAGGTGCATTATAAAGTAGTATCTAAATTACAAAATGAGGTGCATGATAAAATAGTATCTAAAATACAAAATGAGATGCATTATAAAGTACTATCTAAAATACAAAATGAGGTGCATGATAAAATAGTATCTAAAATACAAAATGAGGTGCATGATAAAGTAGTATCTAAAATACAAAATGAGGTGCATGATAAAATAGTATATAAAATACAAAATGAGATGCATTATAAAGTAGTATCTAAAATACAAAATGAGGTGCATGATAAAATAGTATCTAAAATACAAAATGAGGTGCATTATAAAGTAGCATCTAAAATACAAAATGAGGTGCATTATAAAGTAGTATCTAAAATACAAAATGAGGTGCATTGTAAAGTAGCATCTAAAATACAAAATGAGGTGCATGATAAAGTAGTATCTAAAATACAAAATGAGGTGCATTATAAAGTAGTATCTAAAATACAAAATGAGGTGCATTATAAAATAGTATCTAAAATACAAAATGAGGTGCATTATAAAATAGTATCTAAAATACAAATGAGGTGCATTATAAAATAGTATCTAAAATACAAAATGAGGTGCATGATAAAATAGTATCTAAATTACAAAATGAGGTGCATAATAAAGTAGTATCTAAAATACAAAATGAGGTGCATTATAAAGTAGTATATAAATTACAAAATGAGGTGCATGATAAAGTAGTATCTAAAATACAAAATGAGGTGCATTATTAAGTAGTATCTAAATTACAAAATGAGGTGCATTATTAAGTAGTATCTAAATTACAAAATGAGGTGAATTATAAAGGATGTTTTAAATTGAATTTAAAGGACTTTTTAGTTTATCAATAATGGTAAAGTTTTAAATTTATTTGGGTATGGATACAATGGTATTTTCTGTGGCCACTGTCAAATTGCTGTTGGGGTTCATTGGATGGAATTTGTTATGATCTCATGTGAAGTTCCGTCTATTGCAGACACAACGTTAGGCATATCAGAACAATACCCTGTCTTTTGCCACCAGACTGGCCACTGAATTTTACGATTACACACTTTCTACATAAGTCTACCCATATTGATTTTAAAACTCTGTCAACAGTTGAAACACGGACACCAAAGCATAAATAAATAAATAAATAAATAAATAAATAAATAAATAAATAAATATTGCACGGTCCGTGTTATTTATCTGAGTGAATCTCATGATCATCGATGAGCTAAAACAATTGACAATGGTGGTCCGTTGCTGAGTATGAGCAGTATAAAACTGGGGCTCTTAAACGAAAACGACGAGTAAAACAGTGGAAATATTTTAAAATAACATTACTATCATTTGAAATATACATATGTATAAAAGTGTAGAAAAGTAGATGCATAGATTTGAATCTCAGGATCCCTAAAATTCACATCACATTTCAAAATTATATAAAGTTTCTCTTTTGCGCCCAATTTAAACTTTTAACTTCTATCAGTTCCATTCTCTTAAATCAAAGGAAACTATCCACTCGGTGTCTTGAAAATGCGTTCTGTCATGTGCACAAGTTATTGTTTGCATGATTGACAGACAATATTCATCATATTGTTTTCTAGCTTCTGAACTAACGATTGAGACAAAAATATTCTAGACAGGTAGCATATATAGCCAGTCAATGGGGTTTGCAATTAATATTTCGCATGCACAATAGCGACCCCACACCGCAACGTGTGGACAATAGAAATATCCTTCTGTGGTTTAAATGCGTACTAACTGCATTACATGTAAACTGTATGATTCTGTTTGATAAAGATCTTTAACTAGAACAGGGAAAACAATGTACACTTGAGAGTGAAATAGTGTTGTAATAAAAGATCGTGAATGTGATGTACAAGCCGGAAAGAACTTCAAGGTATATTTTAAATGAGGTTGAAACAAGTCACTATTTGATATCAATTCGGTTGTATTTCATTTTGACGATTTAATTACGGAAGACGGATCACAACCATAGTTTTTTTTAAATTGCAATTCAGCTGGGTTTTTTTCATGAAAACAATGAAAAAATATATATCACACTGTCGGAACAGTTCCAGCATTCAATAGAATAATCGTAGAAATATGTAAATTCGATATCCCTAACACACGTATAATGACCCCTCCTGGCTTAGTTCAGGTACTTCAATAAAAAGTGACGGGGTTAAACTAGTATACAGTAGATTTTTCTAAGGCATTTCTCTTATTAAATAAAAACAATAGAAAGCGAAAATCGCACGATTTTTGCACGACGATCGGGCAATGGTCGGGCGACCGTCGCCGAAAAGGTATAAATAAGCATAAATAAGGGGTTATTGTTTTACCATGGGACAGACATGTTTTGGGAGGATGGAATCATTTATTTTTCTTTACATATGAAATCTGAAATGTTCCATTCAATATCCAGATTTACATAAGTATTATACTGCTTGATTTTCCTATATCAGATTATTATTTTTCCCCCAAATATGGCAAAATTATTTATTTGTGCGAAAATTTATATCAGAAATATAAAAAAAATATATATAAATAAATTTGAAAAGCACCCCTCCTTGAAGTATATCTATAAATAGCGTTTGAGGAAAATATGTAATTTGTATGCAGACTGTAATGTCACTGTGAAACCATTATTTGGCTAGTGATATTATTTTTTAACTGTTTTAAACACCGAAATGAAAAAAATATAATGATTTGATTTTTGGTGTTTTAACGCCACTTTCAGCAATATTTTAGCTATATCATGGCGACCAGTTTTAGTGGTGGAGGAAGCCGGAGTACCCAGGGAGAACCACCGACCATGGGCAAGCAACTAGTAAACTTTATCACTTGCGGCTGCGAGTCAAGTGCACCCTTTTTTGTAATTTAGAAATCCGGGCGCGAACCCACGCCGTATTGGTGATAGGCTTGTATGAGCTATTAGATCCAGTGATCTAACTCATTGAGCTACTTACACTCAATGAACAATTGAAGATAAATGTTGCAATAAGGTCTCCCTCAAAAGATCTTTATGTAAATTAACATTGTTTCGTTATGTTACGGGAAGATACGTTCGTTCGTCAGTTATCGAGAAATCAGGGGCGGATCCAGGATTTCAAGTTAGAGGACGCACTTAAAATAATCGAAAAAAGCGAAAATGTTTGGGGTATTTCGTGTGAAAAATCACGATTTTACGCAAAAAAATCAAATTTTTACCAATTTTAGGGGGGNTGATAATGCCCGCGGGCATTATCATGTTAATGACCGCTCGACGTTTTAGAGTTGCGTCCCCTTTTTAAAACGCAACGGAGATCGTGCAGTTGTCAATGTACCAAAATGAGCAAAATTATTTATAAAGTCTTATTTCCTTCAATGAAATAAAAATAATAGTTACTTATGTATAGGGCATTATCGTGATTTATAGACTGCCCAAGGGACAGTAGTATTGACAGAAACATTGATAATGCCTGAGCCGCAGGCGAGGGCATTATCAGTGTTGAAGTCAATACTACTGTCCCAAGGGCAGTCTATAAATCACGATAATGCCCTATACATACGTAACTATTATTTTTATTTCATTGAAGGAAATAAGACTTTATAAATAATTTTGCTCATTTTGGTACATTGACAACTGCACGATCTCCGTTGCGTTTTAAAAAGGGGACGCAACTCTAAAACGTCGAGCGGTCATTAACATGATAATGCCCGCGGGCATTATCATGTTAATGACTGGTAGATTTCTTTAACGCAGATTAATGCATGACACATGACCATGTCTACACCAATGAAAAAGTGGAATTGAGAACTGATATGAAATAATAATTGGTAGAACATCATCCATATACCTGAGAGTGAGATTAAAGGCCTCTCTACTTTTATTTTGTCTTTGATAAATTTTTGCAGAAACTCAGACTCATAGGAGTATAGGAAAAGCTGGAGAGGAGAGGGGCATAGGTTGTTCCCGTAGGGATGCCTAGCTATGATTTGTTGAAAAATGTGCCATTCGAACTCGACAAATATATGTTATCGATCCAACATTTTTCGAGAATTAAAATTATCCTCTTCTTTCAGTACCCACTTTTGATTGATTGATTGAGTGAGTGATTGTTGGATTAATGCCAATTCAGCAATTTTTCAGCTATATTATGGCGAGAACAAGTTAATTATCAATGAGATGATGATGAGGTTGGATTTTTATAGTGCTAGCTCACTGAAACAACTGTCCGCGGGTAGAAATGTCACCCCATTCGGACACATTATTCTGATTCCGAGCCAATCAATCTGTGCTCTTTCTCTGTAATGCTGCGGGCTTAGCGGAGAAACAACAAATACCAATTTCATAGTCCTTGGTTTGACCCGACCGGGGCTCGAACCCATGATATACCGCACTCGAGTCGAGCACGCTAACCATTACGCCACCGATGCGGTGCTTTTGATTGATGTTACCACGTGAATATACTTTGTCACAGTATGATTGTAGTCCTCCTTTGACTGCATGCGAAATTTCTGTCATAGTTATAGATAGTTCTTTTGTTGAACAAGTAGAAGAACCAGGAATATACCTGTCTAAATATCGATTCTTCTGAAATTTTGGTATCCAATATAAAGTACTAGTAGATAATTCACAATTTTCCTCGTTTATCGGAATATTCAGTGATGACATGAATGACTTGTGATTTGCCAAAATGTCTTCTTTGTCAAAATTAGTATTTTTGTAAGGGTTACCAGAGTTCTTGGAAATACCAAGTTCTTCATATTGCTCGTTTTGGCGTTGGTTTATGGTTTAAATGAGTAAAATTAATGCATTTTCGCGTGTATTGAACCAAAAAGTAAAAACACGTTTTTTTTAAGGATTTTCAATTGATGGACAACCTTAACATGACTGCATTGCTTTAGACGCCTCGAAGCAGAAAAAAGATCGTTCACATGGTACGAATCCTATTGGCATGGTTGGTAGAATGTGGAAGATTTCGTGAATGTTTGGCTAATAATCCGGGTCGGCTAAAATGAAAGCATCGGATAGGGAGGATGGCTCGTCTTTAATATCTTGACAGAACGTACTCTAGCGGTGGATGTCCTGTTGAAAAGAGTATTTTGGGGTAGGTCGGCACTGTACCAGTCAAAGACTCTCGCAATTTCTGTTGGTGTCATTGTTGCAATAGTCAGAGGTAAAAGTTTATATGCCAGGAACAAGTATGTTTTGCCTGGAAAGCGTTGTTTTAATTGCATAAGACAACAATGGTTTAAGAATGGGAAGAAAACATTCACTTTAAAGTACTACATAGTCGTGTCATTAATTTCTTCACGCCTCAATCTTCCCTCATAAGTTACTAAAATAATGATCCTCTCTCTGTTCTCTGATGACTTTCGTGCAAGTGTTTGATCAATACACACCCTTACAATATCACTGTCTGCTTTCTGTGAGGCTTGAGATACTAGTAGATGTCTTGTATTGCTCAGAAGGTGCTGTGTAACAACTAGGGCTATGATGAATTGGGAACTTTGTATCATTCCTCAAATGAGATCTCAGGGGTGGATCCAGGATTTCAAGTTAGGGGGGCGCACTTAAAAAAAATCGCGCCGAGCTGAGGGAGGGGCGAAAATTTTGGGGGTATTTCGTGTGAAAAATCACGATTTTACGCAAAAAAATCATATTTTTTCCAATGTTAGGGGTGGGGGGCGCGCCGGGTGCCCACCTCCCCCTTGAATACGCCCCTGGATCCAGCTTTTAATCTTCCACCACTGTCAGAACTTTCTCTCAATAAATCACTTAAAGATTGTTTCACGTATTTATACTTACGTTGATAATATGTCAACCCTCGCAGTACATCGTGTTTCACATAGCTTGGGAACCGATTGGTTTTTTTCGGGATTTTATTTTGCTGACATTAACAATGAATGTGTTACGGTAAATGCAAATTCGTATTTTTTTTTATTCCATGACTTGAATAGTGGTCAACATTTGGTAAATGGTAGGACTTTCTTTGTTTCATAACATTTTTGTAACACGGACATTCAATTGGAACAAAATAATCTATTAAGTAAGGTGCAAACAGCTATGCATGATTTTATACGATTATACAGATTTTCAGATTATCAAAAGTGAATGTGAAAGTCAAACTCAATTCATTTGTCACGGTTTGCCCGTTAATTACTCTTTTTAACTTTGCTGCTTGGGTTGGATTTTGTAGGAAGATCAAAAATAAACTGAAACATCGATCATAAATGGGGGCAAACGGTAGACAACAAATGATAGAAAACTGACATCTGATAATATATCCGGCAACGATACTTCTTAACGGTCTACCGGACATACTGGTGTTTACTGACAGTCAAATAGACAAGCGAAAAGACTAAAGGGCTGTCAACGGAACTAAAGAGGTCATTAGGGGCATGAAGACTCATGTAGAAGCAAAGGCTTTTACGGACAGACAGAGGGAGACAAACTTAAATTTTTCTAAATTTTTGTAAATGTACCTCGGAACGTTCATCTATGATGTTATAGTGCTTGTACTTTCTGAATGTTTGGGCCTTTTACTTGGCCCAGGACCAAACAACGAGATTATTGTGACTTGTTTAGATCTTTTCGACATCTTTGTTTGTAAATGTTTACCGTTGTAATGACATTTGCCGGGGAAAAACTATTAATAGAGCCATTTCGGAATCCCCCACAAAAATAATTCCGGTTTGCATACAGTACGATACAACATATGCTAACTTAGAGTTACCCAGTATATCTCACGGTGTTGTGTTGTTATGATTTAGTTACCCAGTATATCTCACGGTGTTGTGTTGTTATGATTTAGTTACCCAGTATATCTCAAGGTGTTGTGTTGTTATGATTTAGTTACCCAGTATATCTCAAGGTGTTGTGTTGATGGTTATGATTTAGTTACCCAGTATATCTCAAGGTGTTGTGTTTATCCATTATTTTTTTACTGAGGCAATATCCTCGGTTGCCTCAATGGATTCCACGCCTTTTTATGTGCGTACATATATTCGGGTGTACGGTACCCAGAGGGGGGGCGCACCCGGCGCGCCACCCCCCCCCTAAAATTGGAAAAAATATGTTTTTTTTGCGTAAAATCGTGATTTTTCACACGAAATACCCCAAAAATTTTCGCGCCTCCCTCCGCTCGGCGCGACTTTTTTTTAAGTGCGCCTCCCTAACTTGAAATCCTGGATCCGCCCCTGGTACCCTCTTTTAAAATGGCCCAACAGATTTTCGTTCGGGGCTACACTGAGTCAAATACTTTATGTCTAAATTTACTCGCAGTTAATGCTGACAATGGTCAGCGTTTTATTTTTGCGTCATCGTCAATCAGCTAGAACTCTACCGTTGTTACCTTGCTTCTAAAGAATAACTAATTTTCTTGTCTATGGTGGCAATGGTCAGCTGTATTCAGCGGCATCATTCAGACACAACTTTATAATTACAGTGTTTTTACATCTATTTTTTCCGCAAAGTTTCGTTCTCATCCGGCATTCACAGTCAATTTTTTAGGTGTAGTGAAGGTATCAGTGGTATACTTTATTTAAAAAACATGAGCCAATTATTTTTCGGGATTACAATATACTCCATCAATCTCTCAAATATATGTTGCTTACATAGTGTTTAATGATTGTAATTTAATATTCCGTCCCTATGAGTAATATTACTCCCAGTTCCGCTCTTACTGGGCGCTAAAAATGATTGGCAAATAAATATTTATCTATTAAAGCAAATATGTTGTTAATCAGATAGGTCTGCTTCATACCTCAATATTGACTGTGAGGGGCGATTAAGAACGAAACTTTACGACAAAAGAGATGATTTCAATTTTGCCATTGTGAATTTTCCATTTATATATAGCAACATTCCAGCAGCGCCTGTACATGGAGTTTATATCTCTCAGTTGATATTATATTCCAGAGCTTGTGGTTCCTATCAGGATTTCCTGGATAGAGGGTTGCTGCTAACAAGGACGCTACTGAACCAAGGGTTCCTTTTGGTAAAGTTGAAATCATCACTTCGAAAATTTTACGGTAGCAACCATGACTTGGTTGATCGTTATGGAATATCTGTGTTACAAATGACCATAGGTATGTTCCACTTGTCATAAACACTTTCCCCATTCACGACTTATTACAGGTTTGTAACTAGATTAACACGACAGGTGCCACTAGTGGTAGTAGTGGAACCGAAACTGCTAACCCTTCCGGAGCACCTGAGTTCACTCCCGGTTTGTAACTAGATTAACACGACGGGTGCCACTAGTGATAGTAGTGGAACCGAAACTGCTAACCCTTCCGGAGCACCTGAGTTCACTCCCGGTTTGTAACTAGATTAACACGACAGGTGCCACTAGTGGTAGTAGTGGAACCGAAACTGCTAACCCTTCCGGAGCACCTGAGTTCACCCCCGGTTTTTAGTGGGGTTCTTGTTACTCGATCTTTAGTTTTATATGTATGTTTTGTAGATCGTTGTTTGTCCTTTGGTACTTTTTCTTTTGGCCATTGTGTTGTCAACAAAGGTTCAAGAAAGAAACTTGAAGAGCATACAGGAACTATCTCGAAAACATAATATGCTATGACGAAAATTCAGAAATAGCACAAAAACAGAAACAATTCTGAAATTATATACGAAACACTAAGAAAGACAGCCCAGGAGTTGCACCTTTGAGACAAGAGTATGCTTATTGATGACACAAGACAAAAAGCAGAAATTTTAAACAAACAATATCACTCTGTATTTACACCTGAATGTGAAAATGAAGAACTGCCAACTCTCACAGACAATTATCCATCTATGCCTGAAATCACAGTTACAGCCAACGGTACTGAACAACTATTAAACAAACTAGATCCATCTAAAGTCACAGGTCCTGATGAAATTTCTTCACGCATTCTCAAACAATATGCACATGACTTTGCACCTCTTCTAACCACCATATTTAATACATCTTTATCAAGAGGTGAGGTATCCACAGATTGGAGACAAGCAAACGTAATTCCAATCTTTAAGAAAGGGGAAATTAGCAAGCAATTACAGGCCAGTATCATTAACATGTATATGTTGTAAACTTCTTGAACATATTCTTGTCAGTAACACCTTGATCAACATAACCTCTTGATTGATTAGCAACATGGCTTCCGATCAAAGCAAAGTTGTGAAGCACAGTTACTTACACTCAGTCACGAACTACTATAAACAACCTAAATACTGGTAAACAAGCAGATCTAATTATTCTGGCTTTTTCGAAGGCATTTGACAAGAAACTGTTAAGGAAATTAGACAATTACGGCATCATGTGAAAAATCTGGAATTGGATCTCTGCTTTCCTTAACAATAGGCAACAACGGGTAGTTCTTGATGGTGAGGTTTCTAGTCAAATGCCTGTTGTCAGTGGTGTTCCTCAGGGAACGGTGCTCTTCCTTGTGTTCATTAATGACTTACCAGCATCAGTCTCATCTAAAACACGCTTATTTGCAGATGATTGTATCTTATATCGAACAATAGAAAACCACCAAGACTGTGTCACTCTGCAAATGGACTTAAATAACCTAGCACTCTGAGGATCAACATGCATGGGGTATGAAGTATCATTCGCAAAAATGAAATTCTTTAATTGTAACAAGATCACATACACCTCATGCATTCAATTATACACTCAAAGGTTACGTACTCGAGTCAGTAAATACTGCAAAATATCTAGACATCACTTTGTCAAGCAATATGTCATGGGACACACACATCAATAACATTAAGTACTGCAAAAGCTAATAAGATATTAAGCTTTTTGCGTAGAAACTTGCAGAACAAACAGGAAGAAACCAATAGTCTGGCATACAAATCCATGGTAAGATCAAACCTGGAGTACTGTTCTTCAGTTTGGGTACCTCATACTAAACAACACATTGACAAAATAGAAAGCGTACAAAGAAGAGTAGCCCGATATATATATATAAACGTCTGAAAAAGTAGCCAACGTATAGAACCTACAGGTTGTCGGATCGGAAACAAGTGTTAACGATTATGTGCAACCAAACAAAGATAATAGAAAAACGTCTACAATGTAGCACAACAACATCAAAAAAGATGTTAAAATATAACAAAAAAATTACTATAAGTCTACAAAAAGACTATAATTATAATCATATTGACGGATATTTCGCTTGACCGACAAGCTTCTTCAGCGTCTGTAATATATATATAACAAAAAGGTATCACAACACAAGCAGTGTTACATCTATGCTTAACGACCTAAATTGGAACACACTTGAAAACAGAAGAAACATCAATAGAGTGACTATGTTGTATTTATAAGATCACACACAACTTAGTAGCAATAGATTCTAACCTCTACCTTGTAAAACAACCCATCATGCATACCAGGAATTCTAACATTTTACAGTACCAACTTTTCAACTGTAACCGGAACCTTCCCGTATGGTTAAATGAACCGAAGTAGGTTCATAATCACTTCTGCTAACTGCGTTATGTGATATCTCCTTTAGCTCAGTTGGTAGAGCGGTGGCTTGCAATGCGAGAGGTCCCGGGATCGACTCCAATCGGGGTCATTGCATTTTTCGGAGGTAAAACATGCTCTACTGTTACACAACACTAGAACAAATTATTTAAACTACAGTTTTTTCACACACACAGTTGTCTTATGGAATTCTCTGTGACATTCAACCCTCAATGAGATTTGAATACAAACTATGCAACACCACTACAATACCAAAGTGTATAACCGGACAGTTTAAAAAAACGGAAGTTGCTGTACTGTCCGACCAGGTAAGGTTAGTTGCTTGCAGAAATTTCGACATTTTTGGATGATTATACGTGATTTATTCTTTGAAAGTGGATCAATTGAAGCAACAAAAAAA
>MJUT01014696.1:335344-350509 GCA_002080005.1 Gigantidas platifrons | reverse complement strand
AAAAAAAATACTGCAAAGGTATGTCATTTATATTTCTGATCAAATAACAGTGCCCTATTTGAACACTGAAACTGGAAAGCGTCGTTTAAACATCGGTGTTTTCGCTCGAACAAAGGGGGTAAAAATCTAATTTTCTCCACTTATTCTTTAAATTATGTCAAATATGTTCTCACTATCTGATGAAATAGACATCAACGTTTTCAATGGAAGGAAACTATGACCGTAAACGCACTCATTTTCCTTACGACGGGCGCATTTAACACCGTTCTTCATTGAACGTCACTGTACGCTTAATTGCCACTGTACGTTATCATTAATGGCTGAATTTTAAAACTCAACTGTCCGCCTAATTGTTTTTTTGTTAAAGTTGATGGAGAACTTTTCTACAGTTTCTCCCGTTTACAGAGTTATCTTCCTCTAGCATTGACTGCAATGATTGTCTTATACAACTACGTGATTGATACGAATATCGTGTTTCATACATTAGGAATTAATTCTCGCCTGTACCGGTGCAATATAAGACGAGTCCCGAGAGTAATGCGTATGTTTAAAACAATATTATGTCTGTGACGTCATCAGATGAACAGCATTGGCGAAGTTGATTTGGATGAAGAACGATTTTTGTCTCTGTCCTCTGTTGATTCAGAATAATAAAACATTTATACCATGGTAATGTCCGGACACATGCAGATTTGTTTACCCTAGAAAATCATAATTTCCTTCGAGCGGAGCCCTCAGGATATGCTTTTCGTCGGGTGAACAAATTTTCATGTTTATCCTGCAATCAAGCTATTTACAGCTTAATAACAGGGATCGAATGATCTTAATTCGTATTAGGTCATAGACTGTTACATGTTGACACGAAAGGCGCGTGTAGCGTAGTTAGTGTGCCAGGTACGTCACGTGCGACGTTTCTCGTGTTTTGGTAGCAGTCGGAATCATCTTCAAACGTAGTTATAGTCCGATATTCCTCTATTGTCCGACGGCTTTTTTTTTCGACTTGCTGTTGCCGTGGGACGTCAGAGCGTTCTCCATAATGAAAACAGCGGATTTTCCGCTCCAACTCTGGATCAGGACATTTCCACGTTTCGTGGCTATCAAATTTTATATTCTATTCTAAAGTCTTATATAAATCGCTTCACTAATCATTTTTCTATCCATTCATAACCATCTTACCCTCAGAAAGTGGTGTTACACTCCAACACAGCACGACTTTTCATATAGACCCGTCAATTTGGCCATTTCTGTTAACACGGGATTAAACGTGATCTCACGATACTAACTAAATGATGACAGCAACGCATTGCATAATGGGAGCTACTTAATGCAGCGCACCAAATTATTTACATACGTAAACAACATACAAGACGATATAAAGCGTATTCTGCAGGACAAACAGTTCCATCTACAGCTCAAATCAGAGCAGAAGGAAATAATACAAAATGTGTTGGATAGAAAAGATTCTATGGCAGTGTTATCCACGGGCTTCGGAAAGAGCATGTGTTACGTTCCCCCTATTTTGGACAAGGTCAGATCATATATACAAATTATCTCCCATGATACATTGCGGTAATAGTAGTTTTCTCGAAGTTACGTGACAAATATTCCAAAATGGCAGTTTTCAAAATGACGAATTCATAGGGTCTAAGGGGAAATCGTGCTGTAATGGAGTGTAACACCACTTTCTGAAGGTACTTAGGCTATGAATGAATAAAAAAAAAAAAAGATTGGTGAAGCGATTTATATAAGGGTTTTGTATAAAAAAAATATAATCTGATAGCCACGAAACCCAGAGTTGAAGCGGACAATTCGCTGTTTTCCTTATGGAGAGCGCTCTGACGTCCCACGGCGCCAGCAAGTCGAAAAAAGCCGTCGGACGGCAGAGGAATCTCGGACTGACGTAGTTACAGGCATCTATTGTAGCAATTTTATGACTGCAGGCTAAAAACAATACACAATCATTATCGGACAATATAAAATGGAAGTGAAAAGCTGTAAAACACTTTCTTCATTTAAAAGTAAATGTTAAGAACATTTTCTATCACTATAAAGTAAAATTAGTTGTGCCGTATATGTAAATATCAGTTTGTTTCGTTTTCTCTGAAATGTCTATTTAGTTTTCTCCAAATGCTTGTATACTTGCTATTTAATTTTTTTGTATATGATGCTATTTTGAGGACCCTCAGGGAGATGAGCTCTTGCTAATGGGGTTATGCTCTTGAAATAAAGATTATTTATTTATTTATTTATTTATTTATTTATTTATTTATTTATTTATTTATTTATTTATTTATTTATTTATTCATTCATTCATTCATTCATTCATTCATTCATTCATTCATTCATTCATAACAGAAAACTAAAAGCAACCAGACTATGTGTCTGTAAGACACGGATATGCCTCTCCCTTATATACGAAGTCTGAGAAATAGACCTAAACACTTAATTTAACCAAATTCACTCAAGCGTACAATGTAGGTCAAGGTGACCCAATTGATGTTGGGATGTGCTTCACTATATATGATGATTATACAGTCATGTGAAATACCTTTGGTCTATCATAAGTGGTTCCTGAGTAATGCAGCTAAACAACTTAACCAAAAGGACCACACATACGGATGTACAGACGGACAAGGGTAAATATATATATACCCATTCCTCATTCGTGGTCGGGGCATAACAAAATGGTAAAAAAATAAGAACATAATTTTTCAATGAAATGTACTTTCCGATTTATTTTTTGGCAAGATCTGTATTGATTTTTTTCAAAAACTTTTCATATTAAATCTTTTTTGCCAGCAAAAGGTCGTAACCTTACTACACGTTTTACAATTAAAGATGAGTAAACTGTAAAAAAGTATGAAATTTTAGAACAACAGATAACAATTTCGAAACTTGAAGGAATACACAATTAGGCGGACAGTTGAGTTTTAAAATTCAGCCATTAATGATAACGTACAGTGGCAATTAAGCGTACAGTGACGTAGAATGAAGAACGATGTTAAATGCACCCGTCGTAAGGAAAATGAGTGCATTTACGGTCATAATTTCCTTCCGGCATTGAAAACGTCGATGTCTATTTCATCAGATAGTGAGAACATATTTGACATAATTTAAAGAATAAGTGGAGAAAATTAGATTTTGACCTCCTTTGTTCGAGCGAAAACATACCATCCACCGATGTTTAAACGACGCTTTCCAGTTTCAGTGTTCAAGTATGACACTGTTATTATATCAGAAATATAAATGACATACCTTTGCAGTTTTTTTTTTTAAATTTTGTTGCTTCAATTGATCCACTTTCAAAGAATAAATCACGGATAAGCATCCAAAAATAACGAAATTTCTGCAAGCAATTAACCTTACCTGGTCGGACAGTACAGCAACTTCCGTTTTTGAAGACTGTCCGGTTATACACTGTGAATACACAGAGAAAGAGAAAGATATTGGCGTAGTACTAGTGGACAATCAACTAAACTTTGAAGATCACATGAACGAGAAAATAAATAAAGCCAATAGTATTATGGGTCTCATCCGCCGTACCTTTACATGTCTAGATGAGTTTTCTTTCCAAGTGCTATATAAGGCATTAGTTCGTCCTCACTTGGAATATGCCAATGCATTATGGAATCCTTACAAGAAAAAAAAAACACATAACAGCTTTAGAAAACGTTCAGAGAAGGGCAACTAAACTATTACCAGGATACAAAGAGTTAAGTTATGAAGAAAGATTACGAAAGTTAAAATTATCAACTTTGGCATTCCGAAGGAAACGCGGAGACATGATTGAGGTTTTCAAATTAACATCTGGAATATATGATACATCTTTACCACCTATACTTAAAATGAATAAGGACACGATAACACGAGGCCGTAGTAAGAAAATATACTCAGAAAGAGCAAACAACAATATCAGGAAAAACTTTTTCACATCAGGGCCGTCTGCAGATTTCTGGAAAGGGGGTGCGAGGAGGGTCTGGTAGGGGATATTGTGGATTAGTGGTTCCAGGGGGTGGATCCAGGATATCAGGTTATAGGGGGTGTAATGAAAAAGTATTGCCGAGCGAAGCGAGGCGCGAAAATTTTGGGGGTATTTTGTGTGAAAAATCAAGATTTAAAAAAAAAAAATCATATTTTTTCCAATTTTAGTGGGGGTGACGGGTGCGCCCCCCCTTTCAATCCGGTTACGGTAGTGACAACAATAGTACGTAGATGCTATTGAGTGAAAATATAGTGCTACTTCTTGCTCAAATTATAAGGGACGTTTGTGGAAAACCTGGCTTAATGTGTACGACATTGCTTGTTATATCCAATGATATCAATCAATTCACTTAATAACTCTTAAGAAATTATAAAATTAGAATCAAACTCGTAGTTCCAGAAACGGTTTACTTAAAGGGCTATAAAGAAGCAGTGCAGGTGGCTGAAAGTACTATTCTTGTTGTGTCAAAAGCACGAAGTCGCATTTGCAATGAATCATTATTAGATAAGGCATATTGTATTTATTGGATAATTGAGTTTCGAACCTTTTTTTTTTGTGGAAAGGGGGGTGCGATCGCACCCAACGCACACCCCGTTCCAACGGCCATGGACATCATGCTTATAAATTCTCTTGAATTTTGAATAAAACTGGTGGAAATTTTAAATCGGAATTTTAATTATGATCACCGTCAATCAAGTTTAATATTATAATTCCATACCACATCAATGTCATTTAGGTGTTTTTAATCTATTCAGAGTTGACTAAAGCGTTTATATGACCCTGAAAAACCACAAAACTTTCCCGACACTATATTATCCCCTGAACACATTCGACTGTCTTTGTTTCAGAGCGAACAGGTTTGAGGTAGTTATAGTCAATTATAGAATATTCATACAATCTTATATATGTTTAATCTGTCACAGTCTAAGAAGGAATTCATCCGTAAAATTGAAACATTAGAGTGCCACAAAAAATAAAAGCAGCTATTTCTGACACAAATAGTTTATGTAAATTGTGAAGAATATGTCGTGTATAGAGTATAGACTATAGTATAATATACAGAATATGATTTTAATGTTTTTCCATCATTGATTATTTTTAACATGTTTGCTTTTTTATTGCTGCTGAGTGCTGTTGGTGATTGTAAACAGCTGTCTAGCTTGCCACATGGATTGCTGTTTGTAATAGTCGATTCAAAAGCTCACTAGAGCTTATGTTATGTGTTTATAGATTTCAACTTTAAATAAAACTTATTTGATTTGATTTGATTTGATTGCACAATCGAATATTTGTTAATAGCGTTTGATGTGCAGTACCACTAGTAATTGGCGGAATCTTCAATTAGTTGAAGCAGGGGATGTCATAGGGAAAGGGGATGGAATCGGCAAATAACATGCTAGAAAATGGCAGATTTTACCATTCGATGTATCTCGGGATTTTATAATAAGTAAAGGAATTCTCGTCCAATTAGCATATATCGAGAAACTTTTAATTGGATAGTTTTTTTTATGTATTTGACATGTACAAAATGTATATGTTAATTTAGAATCGACCGAATTAAGTCAGAACATACCGAAGTATCATTATAATATTCGGAAAAGACCATAGGAAGTTCTGCAATAAATTATAGAAAAGTGGGCGTTGATTATATAAATAAATCCAAAAGTTCTTCAAGGCAGGTATATTTAATTTAAATAATTGCAACTATAATATTCATAATAATTGCAACTACAATATTCTTATAAATATGAACCTAAAAAAAGTTATTGTTTAATATTGATAACAATTTCAAAATATAGCAATTAAATGCAAAAAGTTGAATTAACACTAATTATTGGGGAAAATGCTTTTTAAGGAATTTTGTTAAAGGGAGATAATCATAGTACTGTATAGTATTATAAAATTACTACTGAAAAAAAATGAACCAATATAGTGATTAACACAGTTAGTCTATAAGCTTATATATTTGGATTAAGTGTTAACTATGTTAGATTTCTACGTACCATTAGTTGTTTACAAAATACACTGATAATTATTGTTTGTAAACAAACATCTGCTTTGCATAATCATAAATCCTCGGATTTACCTTTTTCTAAGAAGACACGTGTTTTTTAATTAATTTATTTTATAAAAATATATAACCTATATTTTCTGTTTTTATATATAATTATTAAGGTAAAAATACCTTACAAAAGAACAAAAAACCATTCAGAAAAATTTGTCAAACTAAAAATAATCCTGATTCTGATCCGAACTTAACAGCAGCTCGCTGGTAAAATTTGGCCCATAATTTGGTTATATTTTACTTCACATCCAAAATTTCACAAGAAGACGTATGTTGAATGTAAAATGATACAAACCTCCTTGTGAAATTAATATTTCAAACTATTACATCCATATTTTGTCACAATATATCCATAAATAAATGTCTGACAAACTCATTTACCTAACACGATACACAAATCTAGCAACAGTTTTTGGCTGTAATGGTTGAGTATATAGCCAAGGGAGATAATCGTTTCCAAAGCCTGGTTGAAGGTGGCCTCTTGTGAAGTAGAAGTAGAAGTAGTAAGGAAACATTTTTTACTCGCCAATAAAAGTATGTTACTTGCCACATTAATAAAGATACCAATTCGTACTATACAACTCCAATATATATGCATTTATTTGTACATACATTGTAATTAATAATGCCCTGAATGAGATTGAAGATGCTCAGTTGAGGAATGGGCTTATACAAAAATGTAGTTTTACTGATATTTAATAGACATTTTTTATGTTTCATACTTTTATTTTGATAAAAAAGATTTTCACGTTTAAACTTTTTCTTTCGGGTAACAAATGTAGTTTTTCCAGCAATATTTGGGCCTGCTTTCTTCAAATATCACAATATATAACGTTGTTACTGGAATCATAAGTCGGCCACAAATATTTCTAGACATCGACTTGTGGAATTTACGCTTTTCACTTCAGTTTTAGAACCCGAACCGGTATCACTATTTTGACATCGTTGAATTTATGCTAAAAATTCACTTCAGGCTCAGCTTTAGAACCTGAACCTTCTTCACTATTTTGGCTTCTACTTCCGTCGATGTTGCATCAGACAGGTCAGCTTCATTATCAGTTGATTTAACCGGTTTATTTTTAGCCAAAAATATTGTATGAAGTTTTTTTTTTGCTCACCGTGGTCACTTGCAAGCGTTAAAGTACATGATTTAAAACTTTTATGTCTGATTCAGTTGTGTGGTTTAAAAGACTGGATAATAAAAGTCGGAATTTAAATTGAAAAATATTATCAATGAGGGAACAAAAATGATCTGGAAATTTCACCTCGCCGCCTGGCTATCAATATAGAATTTTTACTAGCATTTTGCAAAAGTAACTCGTAAATGCGAGTGTTTTGGTCGCATTGTAGAGCTCTGTATGTTTCTGAATTATTACTTTGTAACGTTTTTATTGGATTACTATAATTATTGGAAATACAGAGCTATGAGCTTGTTTACAGATTTCCTATAGCATTTTCTGAAATTGATATTCAAACGTTGGAGTGTTCTATTCAATTGCTTAAATCATAGTAAAGTTAAAAATGATGTATCAGAATGAAACGATATTAGCAACTGGCATGATTTTCCTAAATATTATATTTATTAATATTTTTCCCTTTAATTCTTTGTACAGTCTGTATATAGGGTAGTTCACCTCTATGTTGGACATGCCCGTAATGTTGGACATCTTTGCTGGCTAGTTCAGATTAATTATTTAATCATGGTACGACAGACGTAAACTAAATCTATATGTAACATCCTCTGTCACCTACAGTAAATGTCTGCATTCTTTCATACAAATGTAGTGCTCCTAAAAAGGGTGATATTTGGAGCATTATATGCCTTGGACTTGGACATCATGTCTGACATATAAGGTGATTTTTTTTCCGGGGAGTTTTGAGCAATGAGTAAGTGACTTCTCTTCCAGACATACAGTACATGTAGTTACTGAGTTAGAGACATACCATAATAAATCACTGTGATAGACGTATCACTCATCTTAGTGATACTGATACAGTACAGTTAGAGACATACCATGATAAATCACTGTGATAGACATATCACTCATCTTGGTCATTTGGATACATCTTTTGTTCTATTAAATATATCTTCAAAATTTCTTTTGTAATTTAGAGTGTTACTTGCTATCACCCAGAAGGCACATCAAAATAGATTAAACTGAACAAAAGATATATATACAATATGTACGTACATTGTCGGTAAATATAAAATTTATTTGTACAAGCTTTAGAAACAGGCTGAATAGCGAGCCTTTGGCGAGCTTTTCAGGCCTGTTTCGCAGCGAGTACAAATGAATTTTATATTTAACGACAATGTACGTATTTTGTGTTTATCCTGCAATGTCAAAAAGGTCGGAAAACTTGTCAGATTTAAACAAAAACGACAGAAACAAGCGTCATTCCTCGTCTTTCATAAATGTTGTAAAGGGTGTCTTCTTGGTAGTCCGTGTTACATTAGTACTGGTTTCTTACTTGTCTGAACCCTCCGTTCTATACATTGCTACAGGGTACCAGGAAAGTTTATTCGTAGGCTGAAAAGTTTATTCGTCTAGTACGAAAGTTTATTCGTATAGTACGAATAAAGCAAAAATTTATTCGTATAGCATATTTGTACAGCAAATGTAGAGACTGCAGGATAAATCAGTATCACTAAGAAGAGTGATACGTCTATCACAGTGATTTATCACACTATATGTCTCTGACTACATACTGTACATCAAAAAGTTGAAATGTCCAACAATATGATTCACCTGTAAGCAAAGGCAAATGCATTCAAACAACAGATCAGTTGCTTTTCCAGTCAAACTGCTTTCTCAATACCAATAGAAACATGGGTAATGTATAAGGTGGACGGCCATATAATATCAAAGAAAGAAGTATACATGTATTGCTAACATTCTTGACAAAATTAGGCTACAACAACTTTTATTTTGTCAATCATGACGTCCCAAAGGAGCAGAACAATTACAATGAGAATAAAATATACAATTGAATTGATTACTATTGATTGCATTGATTGGAGAGAAAAAAACAATATCCCAGAGGGGAGAAATAATAAAGAAAAAGAAAAGTAATAATAATATATTCAGTAAATGTGTAAAGGGAGACAACAAATACAGTGCTTGGTGTACATGGATGTCCTTTATAATGTGTAGGAGTCTTATTGCATATATTATTGCATTATTTATATATTAAAATTTAATAATTAAACCCTCACTATAACTTCCATAATAAGGAGATCATATAATTCTCATTTGACAATAAAAATAAATAAATAATTAGACAACATTAGCCTAACTACATGTAGATACCAGTAGCCTAACTACATGTAGATACCAGTAGCCTAGGTAGGAAATGCTTTTGATTTTTTTACCATGATCTGGCTTTTAGCAGTTCTTATCCAAAAATTCCAATAAAAACTGTATAGAGTGGGCACATATTAATGGTGGTAGAAATCTTGTTGAGATTTTACTTCTGAATATATTTTCTGCTCTATATACATGTATATACTGTATGCATAAAATGTACATGATGTGTATGAAGCTACATTTTACTCAAGGTGACATTGAGAGTATATTAGAATCCTGTATTTCAAAATTACACTGTTGTCTTGCAAACAATACAAAAACTATTAATACAAGTACAAATTGTTTCTCAAGTACCAATACTTTGCTCATTAATCCCTTTAAGAATAACAGAATGATTTTGTTTTAAATAAAGAAATAAGGCTCATGATGAATAATTCTCTAGTGAAATAAAAATCACGATTTGTTGCATTTTACAACTGTATAGTTGAGATTCTAGAGGTCAAAGTTCAGTAGCTGCAGAACCGTAGCCCTTAGGTCCTTGGCCATTTTTCTGATAATTGCGGATCGCAAATATCAGAAAACTGGCCAAGGACCATAAATATCAGAAAACTGGCCAAGGACCATAAATATCAGAAAACTGGCCAAGGACCATAAATATCAGAAAACTGGCCAAGGCCCATAAATATCAGAAAACTGGCCAAGGACCATAAATATCAGAAAACTGGCCAAGGACCATAAGGGTTACAGTTCTGCAGCTAAAACTAAAAGTTCAGCAGAAGTAATAATAAAATGTATTTAATATTGATAGAATGGGTTATTTTTAGTAAAAGGTCACAAAAGGTTATTCCAAAGATGTGCCATGTGTGCTTAATGTCCCTCAAACAAAGTTTGGGTGACATATTGCGTTTTCTCCGTTTCTTATTATTATTATTCTTTCTTTCTTTCTTCCACCAAAAGTTTGTCCGACACATTTCTCGGCGACTACAGAACGGAAATCAATGAAACTTCACAGGAATGTTAAGCACTATGAGTAGATGTGCAGACTACTTTCGGAATTTTCAAAATGGCTGCCATTGCCATGGAAATGGCCAAAATGCAAAAAAAAATGAAAAACACATAGTAGGTTACTCGCTGAACAGCAATTGATGAAACTTGATAGGAACAACATCCACATCTAGTGGAACGAGATAAGGCAAAAAAATCGGAATCGGTTGAACAAACTTGGCGGCAGTTGCCATGGAAACAAAAAAGGGGGGATTTGAATTTTTTTTGGATTCCTTTCATCCAACTTCATGAAACTTTGTAGGAATATCCACCGTAGTGTGTGACAGCTTTTGGGGGGTTGAACAAATTCAAAATGGCGGCCGTTGCCATGGTAACCAAGGTACAAAATGGCCGCCAAATACAAAAATCCTCCGATTTGGGCGAAATTTGGTTTCCAAGTAGATTATGATGTTGCGAATTGATATTCATCGTTGGCTTGCTATGACGGCGATTTTGAATTCAAAATGGCTGTCAAAATACAAAAATCCTCTTGATTTGGACGAAATTTGGTTTCCAAGTAGATTATGATGTTACGAATTGATATCCATCGTTGGTTTACTATGGCGGCCATTTTGAATCCAAAATGACTGCCAAAATACAAAAATTCTCCGATATGGGGGAAATTTGGTTTCCAAGTAGATTTTGTTGTTGAGAATTGATATCCATGGTTTGGGAGCCATATTATGATCCTTCAGATCATATCATATCTTGTGTATTGTTCGTTTGGGGGACATTTGTAACGCTTCTGCATGAGCGAGATTCAAACTCACAACATTAGTGGTGATAGGCACTGATGGTATATAGGTAGTTGTTAATCCAACTACCATACAATCACGACCTCGACAGCTCATTTCAGGCTGAGGTGATGAGCGTCTTTTTATTACATACAAAGAGAAAGAAAAGGGGTATGAATCTTGCTACATTTTTTTTTTTGCATCCACTTCTTGAAAAATGTTTTCATGGGAAAAAGAAGTAAATAAAAAGTTACTCTCTCTATGCCTTTTATTTATGGAGTACAAAAAGGTCGAAAAACACAAGATATAGTTGGTGTGGCCTAAAAATAAAAAAAAATAAAAAAGTAAAAATTTGTTTGTATGACTTTTACCTCACTAGTTCTGTGCTCTGGAGGTGGCTTTTAAGTATGCAGTTGTTTACAGTTTAAGTACTTGACAAACTAGAATTTAAGTAGACCCACGTGTTAGATAAAAACAGATGTTCTTCAAATAAATATTTATCATCATACCTGTTAAGTGTTCAAATTCTTCCATTAGATTCCTATTAGTATTAGTTTGAATATCCTGTGGATCTGTTAAAAGAAAAATTTAAAATACAAAAAAATTCTAAAATAAATAAATGTTATTTTCTCTTGGTAGTAGAAACACAGATGGAAAGAAGAAAATTAAAATAAGATGTTATGTTGGACCAGTGTTGTTTTGGCAGTCCTGAATCAAACACACAACCTATTAGTTTATACATCTGTACACGAATAATCTTTGGATTGTTCATGTACAAGATTTTCATTTTTTTATGTCAATTTGAAATCCAAGATGGCCACCACCACAGTGCAACATTTAGGATCATATGGAATTTTTTTTTTTTAGAATTATTCTCATCTGAAACCACTGAACAAGTTGACAGCAAACTTAGCTAGAATGCTTCTTGGATGGTCTTAAATCCAAGGTGGTTTCTGGTATTGAACAAACATTGAAAAAAAACTATAATGTATAGGATAGGATAGTAATATTACTGTCTTTTCTAAAACAATCTTCACCTTAAAGCACGAGCAAAGTTATAACATTGTAAAAACCTATAATATGTAGGATTGTGATCCCAGTTATGGCAGTTATATATCATATATACATTTTACCACAAATTTTTCTAACGAATCTTCACCTTAAAGCACCATTTGTAAATGTACCGGTATATACTGACTCATGTTACTGGTATCATCTTATTAACATAGCATTGTTGTAAATAAAAAAACAACAAACAAAAAACTGATATCTCTGCAACAATGGCACCTGAAGCTTTACATGAGAAATGTTGGCAATTTTCTCCTATGAATTTCTGTCAGTTTTCATCTCCTAGTGATGAAGTTGATTGTCACTAATTGTCACTCACAGCCTCAATTATCTTAAGATTTGAGACAGAAATAGCATTCAATTATCTGAAGGCTGAAGGGGGAAATATATAGGATTAATTTGATGTGTTGTAACAGTACATTGTACTGTGAAAAATATTTTAAAACAAATCATTCTGATATCTACACGAAATATATATACATTGTATATGAAATCAAAAAAAAAAATATTCTAAAAAAATCATTCTGAAATACATTTGTATATATACAGGTAAAATTAAAGTGAAATAAAAAAAATCAATTTTTTAATCAGTTTTAATGTAAAGAAGAAGTGGCTATTAGATGCCAGTATTGCCTTTTGTAAGAAGGATCATCTCTGTTGTATAATCATTCCTGCCACCATATGACAATGGTATGCATTGTTTTGACATCATTCATTGTCATTTAATTTGAGCCTATTCATCTTCTTCAAGGTTCTGTGCTGATTCCTTTTCATAATTGTATCTGATGGCTTTGCACTGACCATTCAACATGTCAAGGTGGCCATCTTTACCTACAATTAAATGGTCTTCAAATGACCAAAATCTCTGCGTTTGTAGCCTCTATGGATCAAATTTTAAAATTATACTCAAATAAAATAAATACATGTTTAAGTAATAAAAAAGTAATTTTGTAATGCTTAAGACAGGATAAACAAATTTTGTGCACCTGCATGTTGCGATGTATTGTTTTATTAGAAACACATCAGGAACTCCTTTTGTTACACACAATTAAACTACAGAAATATAAGAGATGAATGCTTTATGTGTCAGCCTCTCTCTAACATCTAAAGACTGCAATGTATCATAATATCACAGAAAATAATTGTTAATTTAAAACTTGTTAGTGGGATTTCCATGCATGCATTTGCATCTAATATCACCATAATGATAGTTAAACAGAATTCTGGAAGGCAGAATTTGAATCCTGCTCATCATTTACTCATAAAGGGGTGTACTTGATATAACTTTGACAACTTGCCATTGTCAGGAATTACAAACTTTCCTGGCAAGCACTAGATTACTCATTAGCTCAAAGAGGGGTGTACTTGATACAGCTTTGGCAACTTGCCACTGGTGGGAATTATACTCACAAACTTCAGTGGCAATATAACACTAAATTACTCATTTGCTCATAGCAGGGTGTACTTGATACAACTTTGCCAATTGCCACTGTGATTGTCAGGAATTATACTCAACATACTTTACTGGCAATACAACACTAGATTACTCATTTGTTCATAGCAGGGTGTACTTGATACAACTTTGCCAATTGCCACTGGCGGGAATTATACTCACAAACTTCAGTGGCAATACAACACTAGATTGTGTACATACATAGATGTTGATCCAACTAGCATTCAAACACTCCCACACATGTCACTTATGTACATTTATAAATCTTGTTGTTTTTAACAGCTACGATATAACTGAAATATTGTTGAAAGTGGCATTAAACACCATGTCCTATGTCCCCTGTTGTGTTTATACATTTTCTTGCGTGTCCCAAGCTCATGACCTAGATTTCTAATGCCATATGTCATAGTATTTTTTGTTTGTTCAGTGATTTGAGGTGAGAGGTAGCTGTGGAACCGTAACTCTTAGCGATATTTTTCTATATATGATGAAAAAAAAATGACCATTTGGAGATACAGTTCTGCAGCTAAAGTGAGAGGTAGACTGTTGATATACATTTATGTGGAATTGTTAAATATCACTATTTAAACTTTCATTTCATATATTGTTGTAAAAAAGCAACAACAAAAAATAAATAAATAAATACAAAAAATTCTTACATTTTGTTGTTTGAGGTCTTTTTATAGATATTGATTGTGTATTTTTGCTGTATTAAGTTTTGATTACAATGGAAAATATAAACAGTACGATCAATATAATTATTGAATAGTACTCCACAATTACTTGTAACTTGTCTGGGCAAGTCCTGGACTCGTCACTTCTTTCAGACTCACAATTTATTTATTTACAAAAATTGACAAAGAATGTACTAACTAGTGGAACCTGTCAAAATTTTATCCTAAAATTCTGGTACTCAGAGACATGTAAGTACATGTATTCATTGTATAATAATTCTATCTATTTGTTTTTTTATTAGTCAGTTAAAGTTAAGCTATACATTTTTCCGTAGCCGTAATCATATGGTTACTTGGATAGTTGGTAGTTGATACCTACAAACTGTATGCAATCAGTGCCTATCACCACTAAAGTTGTGAGTTCGAATCCCACTCTGGCACTCAGGCAGGGTGTACTTGATACAACATTTTTAGCTCACCTGACCCGAAGGGTCATTTGAGCTATTGCTACCACTGGGCGTCCGGCGTTCGTCGTCCGTCGTCCGCCTGTCGTTAGATTTTTGCATTTTAATCAACTCCTCTCAAACCACTGGGCCAATTTGAACAAAACTTTGGTAGAATGGTCCTTGGGTGGTCCCCTTTCAGAATTGTGTCCGACAATTCCCCCTGCCAACCAAGATGGCTGCCATTACTAAAAATAGAAAATTGGGCAAAAAATCACTTAAAAGTTATCTTCTCTGAAACTGCTGGGCCAATTGGGCCCAAGCTATGGTGGAATGGTCTTCAGATGGTCCTCTTTGAGAATTGTGTCCGACGACCCTGGCCGCCAACCAAGAT
>MJUT01014696.1:310221-323725 GCA_002080005.1 Gigantidas platifrons | reverse complement strand
AGTTAGGTAGTTGTAGGGTCCGGGTGGCTCAATAAGTTAGGTAGTTGTAGGGTCCGGGTGGCTCAATAAGTTAGGTAGTTGTAGGGTCCAGGTGGCTCAATAAGTTAGGTAGTTGTAGGGCCCGGGTGGCTCAATAAGTTAGGTAGTTGTAGGGCCCGGGTGGCTCAATAAGTTAAGTAGTTGTAGGGCCCAGGTGGCTCAATAAGTTAGGTAGTTGTAGGGCCCTGGTGGCTCAATAAGTTAGGTAGTTGTAGGTCCGGGTGGCTCAATAAGTTAGATAGTTGTAGGGCCCGGGTGTCTCAATAAGTTAGGTAGTGTAGTTGGATTACCTAGCAAATCATACAAGCTTATCACCAATTTGGCGTGGGTTCGCACCCGGCTTTGTGCATAACAAAAAAGGGTGCACTCCACTTGACCAGTTGCTTGACTCATGGTCGGTGGTTTTCTCCAGGTACTCTGGCTTCTTCCACCACTAAAACTGGTCACCATGATATAGCTGAAATATTGCTGAAGGTGGCATTAAACACCAAAAATCAAATCAAATCAAATCCACTCAAGCATGTAAGATCCCTTTTAGTAAATCATTTGATATTTATACCAAAAAATATGTTTGTGGACCATAACAGGAAGACCAATTATTAATTTGTTTTTCGTTCTGGAGTTATGCCCCTTTTAGCTTTAGATGGAAGCAGGGGTATCCATTTCCTGTGACAATATTCTTTCATTTAAAAAAAGTAGAGAAAAAAAAAGTCAGTGATACTGTAAGACAATGGTACATTTGTAACTGTGAAATCAGGTTGAAATTTAAATTTCACTCCTTAACTTTGTAAAATAATCTTATATATGTATGTGTATGTGTATGTGTTGTATGTGTATGAGTATGTATGTGTATGTACATTTTTGCATGACACAATTACAAGAGTTATTGCCCTTTGTTTACAAAGGTAATGTGTCAAATTTTTGCCCTTGAGTAAATTGTATGTTACTATTAGTCCTGTGAAATCTATTTAAAATTCTATGTGATACAAATTTTGTTGGTGATTCAACCACGTCGTATATAGGATTGGGTCAGAGTTCATATTTTCAACCGACCAATTAGCGATGAGCCTACAATTTAAATGTGAGTACATGCTAAGAACTGTTGTCTGATTAGCAATTGGACAGTATATTTAAATGTCTTGCATTTGATTGGACGGTCAAAGATGAATGACCATATAAGGGATGTTGTTAGATGTTAGTATATTGCCAAAGAAAAAAAAGTTACAATTTGATTAGGAAATGTATGAAATACGTTAAATTCAAGATATTTTCTTTTGATATATTGAATGTTTGTGCTATGTATAAATCATAAATGACCATAGAATGATTGCCCTTAGTTAAAAGGAAACCGTGAGATATACATTAAAATAAATATATAATGTTCTTTGATGAATTTAATGGCAGATATAAGTATGATGATTATTAGTTACTGTTCTATTGAGAATTGTATGTTATGGGTATGTAGAAAATACACAAAGACAGACAGAGTTATTGGCCTTTGAGAAATTGTATCACAGAGTATTTATAAAATTCCATAGATTGACTTGTTCAGATAGCTAATTGTCCTCCGGAGGATAGTATATGACAGAGGTACAATGTATGTTTAAATTTATCAGTAATTCAGAGTTATTAGTGTTTCGATCCTTTAAAATAGAACAAATATTATTTTAGAGTTATCTTTTAAAGTAATCAAGAGTTATTGCCCTTTAATAAATTGTGACATGCAATTTAACTTGAATGATTGCTGTGCCCTCTATCGACAATCATCTCATGTTGTAGAGACTGTAGGAAGTAGAAATATTACCACTGGATTATTCAAGTTACCTGTAGTTCAGAAGTATGTATTAAATTAGTGAAGAGTTATTGCCCTTTTAAAGAATTAGATTACAGAGATATTCATGTAGTTATTAGTTTTCATAATTTCTGTCTGTAGGAGTTGTTACCCCTTAGTCTTCCTGTTGTGATTCTAGGGGGTGAAGTCATTTCAACTTGTATTTTAATTTATTTTTAGATATTATAACATTCCTCAACATTAAAATTTGAATTTACCGATCCGAATCAAATTCTTGAATTTTATTTTATATACGTAAACTGACAAATTTACTGGTCCGAGCAAAGTTTTGCTGGTCTTGGGCTGGAGGACCAGTGCTCATTGTGAGGACTGCTATAATGGTTGCCTTTTTTGATAAATCCATGACAGAAAAAGGTACATGCAAAAAAAAAATAGCTCAAATAAACAATATAATTGTTGATTATTGTCATTTTTGTATGGTAAATATTTGTGTGTAAACTTGTTCAATGTTTATCATGTGGTCTCACATCAGAGGAGAGAATACCAGCTGAAATCTTTAGTTTCCTATTTGAGATTGGAGATTATTTAAGCAATATTATTTGAATATTTATTATTTATTTTATTATGAATGGCAAAAAATGACAATAGATCAGTAAACAAAGCAACTGTATCTAAGATAAGATACAAAGTCAACATTGTTTATTGTTAGGAAAAAAAAGATTTTGTTCAACATCGCTGATTTCTTTAATTTTGCAACCATACATGTATGAAGTACATATGTACATGTACCAACATCGGAGAGTGAGTTGTCAAGTAAATGTGTCTTAGTGATAATGAATTACCTGTTTTTGAGATTACAGTCAAACCTGTATTAAGAGGTCACTTAAGGAACAAAGAAAAAAGTGGCCTTATAACTTAAGTGACCTCTTAAAAGAGGACCAGTTGATATGAAATTTTCTATGACAGGAGAAAAAAAAGGATGACCTTTTAATAGAGGTGACTGCTTAATAGAGATGACTGCTTAATACAGGTGACTGCTTAATAGAGGTGATTGCTTAATAGAGGTGACTGTTTAATAGAGGTGACTGCTTAATAGAGGTGAATGTTTAATAGAGGTGACTGCTTAATACAGGTGACTGCTTAATAGAGGTGACCACATGGGTAGATTTGACTGTATTTTGAATTTTTTGAATGGACTTTAGAACTGTTCTGACAGTTAGGGATTTTTGTTTTTATTTTTGTAAGCATTTTCTGATGACAACGGGGCTGTCGTGATCGTGATCGTATGGTAGTTGTATTTATAACTACCTATGCAATCAGTTTGAATCCTGCTAAGGTTAGGTGCACTGGATACAACATTATGTGATACAGTTTGTCAGTGACTTGTGACAGGTCGGTGGTTTTCTCTGGTTACTCCTGTCCCTCCACCAATAAAACTGACTGCCATGATATAACTGAAATATTGTTGAAAGTGGTGTTAAACATCATACCCCCCTCATTCTGTAACCATTGTCTTGATGACAAATGTTACTGTTATCTAGATGTATCTATATACTGTACAAGATAACAAGATCATTGTATCAAGACAGACAATTGTTACATGATGTTATACCCGGTATTATGGGGGTGTATAGCAAATTATTTGACCTAATTACATACAATCAGAATGAAAGATGATGTAAGTATAAGATATAACAGTAGATAAACATCAGGGAGGTCAGAGTTATTTTTAAAAAGTACAAAATATTTGTTTGTGATATGGACATATAAACCAGGCCTTTCAACAAGGGGAGGTACTAGGTACTTTTACCTTCCTAAAATGGTCTTTGGTACCTTCTGATTTTAAAGAGTGTTGTATTTATAAGATATTCATAAAAATTGTTTAAATTTTAATAAAAAATACTGCCTGTAAATAATGAAGTACTGGGTAGACTTGAAAAATATTGAAAGTCGTGATAAGCCGTGATAAGCAGTGCTGATTGAGACAATCAAAATGGTCACTAGAATTTGAAAATCCTCCCAAGAGGTTCAAGAATTGCGAAATTTTGAAAATCACAATTTTACTACCTATTTTTCACTTGGATGGGAGTTATTTGAAAATATAAATGAAATATAACCCCATAAATTGGCAAAAAATAGCAAAAATTGGTAATGGGGTAAAACCTGTCTAAACCAAACCCCTTTGGGACTGAAGAATTTGTTCGGTATAGACAGGTGTTTGGTTTACACAGGTTCAAATTACATAGACATTAAGTAGATGGGCTGTAAAGTGTGTCTGGTTTAGACAGGTTTTCAATTTAGACAGGTTTTCAGCTTAGACATGGTTTCAGATTAGACATGTTTTCAGATTAGACAGGTTTTCAGTTTAGACATGTTTTCAGATTAGACAGGTTTTCAGTTTAGACAGGTTTTCAGATTAGACATGTTTTCAGATTAGACAGGTTTTCAGTTTAGACAAGTTTTCAGTTTAGACATGTTTTCAGATTAGACAGGTTTTCAGTTTAGACAGGTTTTCAGATTAGACATGTTTTCAGTTTAGACAGGTTTTCAGTTTAGACATGTTTTCAGATTAGACAGTTTTTCAGTTTAGACATGTTTTCAGATTAGACATGTTTTCAGTTTAGACAGGTTTTCAGTTTAGACATGTTTTCAGATTAGACAGGTTTTCAGTTTAGACAGGTTTTCAGATTAGACAGGTTTTCAGTTTAGACAGGTTTTCAGTTTAGACAAGTTTGCAGTTTAGACAGTTTTCACTGTAATTATATTTACTTTAGTAGATCAACCTATAAACTTTGATAAAAATGTAAGATTTGTAGCAAAATTAACAAAGCAACAGTCAATTCTTCTGACCTTTCTATAAACATGATAAATGTACATGTTAATAAATAGATAGATTGTTAATCAGTGATTCATCACCTGTTGTGATTTTATTCCTCAACTGGTGCTCTAATGATGAATGAAACATAAATCCTTGCAATATGGGGATGTAAAAAAATCTGTGATTATGTCATGGGGGTGTTAAAAAAATCTGTAATTATGTCATGGGGGTGTAAAAAAAATCTGTGACTATGTCATAAGGATATAAATAACAATCTGTGACTATGTCATAGGGTGTATAACAAAATCTGTGACTATGTCATGGAGGTGCAAAAAAAATCTATGATTATGTTATTGAGGAGTAAAAAAAGTCTGTCATGAGGGCATTAAGAAAAATTGTCTGTGACTATGTATGTAATAATACAAAAATGTATACCATATCTTATGGGGGTGTTGACAAAAACTGTCTGTAATCTATGTAAATCATGTAATTTGTTGTTGTGTAAGTGATTCTTGACAGAGTAAGACATCTAATATTTTATTGTGGTAGAATCAATATGAAGAGAGGTTAAGATGTTGTCCTTTAAGCTTCCTTTAATATTAAATAGTTATTTTCAGATGATGGTAGAGTCAATTTTCGTTTGAACTCAGGACGACAGGACTCTATAATCCACATTAAAATCAATATAAAATTAACCAGTGTGTCACCGTTAGAATAAATTAGAGGTTTTTATATAATGCTGGTCGGGAGGAGAACAGCTTGGATACTAGTTATTGTTTTATTCATACCACAGAGGTAGGAGACATAATCATAATTTTTTTTTAAATCTTGAAAGAAATTTGAGAAGGGGGGATGGAGTGTGGTAATAATGTGATATTATTTTATTCCTAATGCATTCACATTTCCATGGCACTGCAAATTAAAATAAATTTGTATTAAAGAACTTGGGAAGGAAAAAAAAGGGGGTAGATATTAACTGTGATATTATATTGTTCCTTCTGCATACTGTAGTTTGTCATTCACATTATTTAATAAGCATGAGATCAAAATTCACTGTAAATTAAAATAGACCTGCATTAGAGAACTTGGGAAGGGAAAGGAAAAGGGGGGTAGTTCTAAACTGTCATATTATTTTGTTCCTATTCTGTGTACTTTAGTTTTTCATTCACATTATTTAATACGCACAAGATCAACATATCCACGACAAATGAAAACTAGATCTATAAGAACTAATTCAATATATTTATTCCAAACCACCCATATTGTGATTCTTCTGCAATAGATCATTTAAAAACAAATTCTACATTCTATAATTGACAAAGGCAAGAAATTGATTCAATAATGTTTTCTTAGTCAAGTGATAGAAAGTAATAATAGGAAATGAAACAGAAAAAACAACCAAAGCAACCTTGACTATCAAAAGATTAAATTGGCCAGGGAGGAATCAATGATGTTTATTTGAGATATATAAACATGCAGTTATTTTAATATTATTATGTGGTGTCATGTTTACAATAATAATTCTAATATCCCAAGAGAAAATGAAGCCGGGATCCCACCGGAATTCCGGCTGGGATCCCGTTGGGATTCCAATCGGAATTCCAAGTGCTTGATTCCACTGGGATAAAATTTCTGGAATCCCGGCCAAGAAGCGGGATCCAATATAAATCCCGGTAAAAATATACTGGGATCCCACTAGGATATGGCGGGATTTTAATTGGAATGTACCGGGATTCCCAGAAAAAGAAGCGGGATCCCGAATAAATCCCGGGAAAATATACTGGGATCCCACTGGGATTTTGATTGGAATATACCGGGATTGCAGGAAAAAGAAGCGGGATCCCGAAGAAATCATGGCAAAATATACTGGAATTCCAATTGGAATCCCACTAGACTCCACCGGGATTCCCGGCTAAGAAGCAGTATCCCGATCAGAATATACTGGGATCCTGTTTCTTCCTGTTCAGAATATGGATCCAGATTGGGAAATGCCAAAGATTCTACATTTTCTGAGGGAATACACAAGTATTTAGCTTGGATCTCATGAAATGTATTAAGCCTGCTTTTCATCTTTTATGAGATACGAAAAACGTGAAGGACAGGCCACAGTGTACTGAAAGTTGTACAATCTGACACTGTGAACAAAATAAACAAGAGCTGGAATTGTTTCAGTGATTGTTTCTTTAATTTCATAGCTTCTCCTTACCTAGTAACACATCTGAAAATGTAGGGCCTAATTTGGAGGCCCACAGTGCCACCGATTCCACGCTCGTGACAACAGACGACAGCATCAGCATCCGCCATAGTTTTCGAAGGGAGGTAACTCGAATTCTATGTGTATAACTAACACACGGAGCCAAACGCGGTTGACCAGAAACGATGATGACATTACGATTCGAGTGCCAACACATTACAAAAAAATAAAGTATTCTAGAGATTCTTTCAAAAGAATCTTCTTCATATCTTAGTTTGGCGAAAAAAAATAAAACACCAAGGCTTTTCCTGACCCAGTAGCCCATAGAAGCAATTTATACAGGACAACCACATACCACAGATTTATTGATTTCTCAGCTAGCTATAGGCTAAACCACCCATATATATTTTTTAAACTGCCGTTCCCGGGTACCTCATATGTTTTAATGGAACAATCCTTATTGAAATAGACAGTATTACAATATTTATGTTATTACAAATGTTCTGGCCATGACCCTGGTTAAGAAAAAGGAGCAGACGGGGGTTTATACAATATATTTGTAGAGTGATTTTTTATTTTTGTCAATTTTGATACAGTTTTAATAATTGAATTTTGAATGGAACAGACATTGTTGTATTTATTACTGATTGAGAAAATCAATGTCATTATTTCATTGAAAACTCCAGAGAAAGATTCAATTACATTGACTTTCAGAATCAAACATCCTATATGTTAAGCAAGGAGTTTCTATATATGTCCTTGTGTTAAGTGAAAAGAAAAGATGACCTTTTGTAATAATCATTTACTCTGATGTTTTGCTGTTTGAAATCATGTTTAATTGTCATTCAAAAAGGCATTAGTCCACAATATTTTAGAAAAGAACATGAAATAAACAAATCTTTATATCGTGCATTATTTTTATCGCTGTTCTTTGTTTCAAGGAAGCATTCAGTACCTACATGTACATTTTGTATACTCCAGGATATATTTTATATTCAGGGATTGAAGAAAAAAAAATACACAAAATTTCGGGATTTAAAAAAAAATAAACTCCACAGAATTCTGCTTTATGTTTTCATGTTTCAACTGGAATGGGATCCCGGCTTCAGACAGTTATCCCTAATGGAATCCCGGCTTCAGACAGTTATCCCGAATGGGATCCCGGGTTCAGACAGTTATCCCGAATGGGATCCCAGTTTCATATATTTATCCCGAACGGGATCCCGACTTCAGACGCTTATCCCGGCTTATCCCACCAATTTTACCGGGATTTCATCGGGATTCCGCTGGGATCCCAGATTCATTTTCTCTTGGGATAGGTATATATTGTACAGTAAACAGTTACTATATTATTTCATTGTTCACAGTCTGGAGCCATCTTGGTGTGCTAGCTTTGAGTACGGTACATCATATGCCGTTCTCAGCCTCGGTTGAATTAAACCATGGACTATAATATTGATCTATCATATCATATTAAAAAAAATCACTACTATTAACACCAAAATCACCGCTGAATATAATATATTATAGTTTCCCTACTTTTCCTTAGTGATACCCTAACCCCCTCATTATTTTTGTGTTGCTAGAATATCATATTTACTGGTTACATAAGATCAAAAGGGGCGTCTTAATCGTGATCATATAGTAGTTGGATTTATAACTACCTATGCAATCAGTGCTATCACCATTAACGTTGTGAGTTTGAATCTCGCTCATGGCAAGGTGTACTTGATGCAACATTATGTAATCAAGTTTGTCAGTAACTTGTGGTATGTCGGTGGTTTTCTCCAGGTACCTCGGTTTCCTCCACCAATGAAACTGACTGCCACATTATAGCTAAAATATTGTTGAAAGTGGTGTTAAACACCATAACCCTAACATCTAACCCATCAAAGAAAAATAAATGACAAGACATCTATATATAACAGAATGAGGAGGAAGTAAGAAGTCAAACCTGACAATGTGGTCACCTCTATTAAGCAGTCACCTGTATGTAAAGGTCAGCTTTTCTTGTCCTCTCATAGAAAATTTCATATGAATTGACCCTATTTTAAGAAGTCACTTGTCTTATAAGGCCACTTTTTATTGTTCTCTTAATTAAGGTGACCTCTTAATACAGGTTTGACTGTACTTGTAAGTAATATAACATTCTCAGATAGATTTAATGATGGACTTGATATCTTTAATAGACGTAATTATTTTATCTCTAAAATCAATATTTTTATCATTAATTTACGTTTTTCCTATGTTTTTACATTTTTTATAGGTTTAATATTTAATTTTTATCACTAATTTTTGTTTTTCCTGTGTTTTTACATTTTTTATAGGTTTAATATTTATGCTGATTTTATTGGCTTTGAAATTTGGTGTACAAAGTGAAAAAAAGTAAAAACAAATTTTTATGAAATGTAAGATAAATTTTGAACAAATGCTGATGGGTTGATGAAATAATTTTCATGGTTTGTACAAGAGAAATTAACTGAGCTAGGTTTTCTAGTGATAGCTCACTGATGTAAAAATCTACTTTTGCTATTCTAGGATATGCTATAGGTTTTCTGAGCTAATTACCAGCAGCATTATGCTTTAAAGATGAACAGGGGATTTAACCCAAATGACCTTGAAAGGTAATGGCTGAGTGTTAAGGTCAAAATTTAAGTTTACAAATACAGTCCCCCTACAAATTTCAAGTTTACAAATACAGTCCCCCTGCACATTTTTAGCTCACCTTGCCAAAGGCAATGTGAGCTTTTGCCATCACTTGGCGTCCTTCATATGTCATCTGTCGTTTGTCGTCCGTTATCTTTTCACATTTAATCTTCTCCTCTGAAACCCCTCAGCCAAATGAACTGAAACTTGGTAGGAAGCATCAATGGAAGGTCCTCTATCAAGACTGCTAATTTTGTCCCGATCCATTAACAAACATGGTTGCCACAGGCAAGTCTTGTTTCTGATTGGCTGATGTAATAAAATCGTCTCCTCTGAAACCGCTTTGCCAAATGAACCGAAACTTGGTAGGAAGCATTTATGGAAGGTCCTCTATAAAGAATGCTCATTTTGTCGCGTTCGGTTAACAAATATGGCCGCCACAGGCAATTTTTGTTTCTGATTGGTTGAACTCTAAAAAATCTTCTCCTCTGTTAAAAGAAAGATAACTCTTGCCTAAACTGTTAAAAGAAAGATAACTCTTGCCTAAGCTGTTAAAAGAAAGATAACTCTTGCCATTATCTCCCTTAGAAATTAACAAATGCTGATATAGTGTAACATGTTTATTCTATGCATTACAAGTAGGTATTCACATTTTAATATTCTTTTTAGCAAATCTTGCCATCACTTGGTGTCCGTCGTCTGACATCCGTTTACGTTTCACATTTTAATCTTCTCTTCTGAAAACCCTCAGTCAAATGAACTGAAACTTGGTAGGAAGCATCTATATATGGAAGGTCCTCTCTAAAGAGTGCACATTTTGTTATGATCCATTACCAAACATAGCCGCTACAGACAATTCTTGTTTCTGATTGGCCGATTTTTAAAAATCTTCTCCTCAGAAACCGCTTGGCCAAATGAACCGAAACTTAATAGGAAGCATCTATGGAATGTCTTCTATGAAGATTGCTCATTTCGTCCCAATCGGTTAGCAAACATGGCTACCTCCAAAACTTGGTAGGAATCCTCTATGGAATGTCCTCTATAAAGATTGCTCATTTCGTCCAGATCGGTTAGCAAACATGGCGACCACATGCAATTCTTGTTTCTGATTGGTTGATTTCTAAAAAAATCTTCTCCTTTGAAACTGCTCAGCCATATGAACCGAAACTTGGTAGGAAGCATCTACATGTATGGAAGGTTCTGTATTAAGTTTTCTCAAAGCCCACTGAACCTCTAGTTAGTTTAAATACAAATACAGTCTCCCTTCAAATTTTAAGTTTACAAATACAGTCTCCCTTCAAATTTTAAGTTTACAAATACAGTCGCCCTTCAAATTTTAGGTTTACAAATACAGTCTCCCTTCAAACCTTCAAATTTTAAGTTTACAAATACAGTTCCCTTTAATTTTAAGTTTACAAATACAGTCTCCCTTCAAATTTTAAGTTTATTTAAGGTTACAAATACAATCTCCATTCAAATTTTAAGCTTACAAATACAGTCCCCCTGCAAATTTTAAGGTTACAAATACAGTCTCCCTTCAAATTTTAAGCTTACAAATACAGCTTCCCTTCAAATTTTAGGTTTACAAATACAGTTTGCCTGTAAATTTTAAGGTTACAAATACAGTCACTCTGCAAATTTTAACTTTAAGAATACAGTCCCCTTGTATATTTTAAGTTTACAAATGCAATCCGCCTGCAAATTCTAAGTTTACAAATACAGTCCCCCTGCAAATTTTAAGTTTACAAATACAGTCTTCCTGCAAATTTTAAGTTTACAAATACAGTCTCCCTGCAGATTTTACATTTACAAATACACTTCCCCTGCTAATTTTAAGTTTACAAATACACTTTCCCTGCAAATTTTAAGTTTACAAATACAGTCTCCCTGCAAATTTTAAGTTTACAAATACAGTCTTCCTGCAAATTTTACATTTACAAATACAGCCCCCTGCAAATATTTAGTTTACAAATACATTCTCCCTGAAAAATTTAAGTTTACAAATACAGTCTCACTGCAAATGTTAAGTTTGCAAATACAATCCCCCTGTAAATTTTCAATTTACAAATACTGTCCCCCTGCAAACTTTTAGTTTAAATACAGTCCCCTTTAAATTTTCAGTTTACAAATACAGTTTCCCTGCAAATTTTAAGTTTACAAATACAGTCTTCTTGCAAATTTTAAGTTTACAAATGCAATTTCCCTGTAAATTTTAAGTTTACAAATACAGTCTCCCTGCAAATTTTAATTTTACAAATACAGTCTCCCTGCAAATTTTACATTTACAAATACAGCCCTCTGCAAATATTTAGTTTACAAATACAGTTCCCCTGTAAATTTTCAGTTTACAAATACAATCTTTCTGCAAATTTTCAGTTTACAAATACAATCTTTCTGTAGATTTTAAGTTTACAAATACAGTCTTCTTGCAAATTTTAAGTTTACAACTAGTTTCCCTGCACATTTTAAGTTTACAAATACAGTCTCCATGCAAATTTTAAGTTTACAAATACAATCTTTCTGTAGATTTTAAGTTTACAAATACAATCCTCCTGTAAATTTTAAGTTAACAAATACTGCCCCCTGCAAACTTTTAGTTTAAATACAGTCCCCCTTTAAATTTTCAGTTTACAAATAAAGTTTCCCTGCAAATTTTAACTTTAAGAATACAGTCCCCTTGTATATTTTAAGTTTACAAATGCAATCCGCCTGCAAATTCTATGTTTACAAATACAGTCCCCCTGCAAATTTTAAGTTTACAAATACAGTCTTCCTGCAAATTTTAAGTTTACAAATACAGTCCCCCTGTAAATTTTCAGTTTACAAATACAATCTTTCTGCAAATTTTAAGTTTACAAATACAATCTTTCTGTAGATTTTAAGTTTACAAATACAGTCTTCTTGCAAATGTTAAGTTTACAAATACAATTTCCCTGCAAATTTTAAGTTTACAAATACAGTCTCCCTGCAAATTTTAAGTAGTTTACAAATACAGTCTCCCTAAAAATTTTACATTTACAAATACAGCCCCCTGCAAATATTTAGTTTACAAATACAGTTCCCCTGTAAATTTTAAGCTTACAAATACAGTCCCTGCAAATTTTAAGTTTACAAATACAATCTCCCTGTAGATTTTAAGTTTACAAATACAATGCCCCTGTAAATTTTCAGTTTGCAAATACTGTCCCCCTGCAAATTTTTAGTTTAAATACAGTCCCCCTGTAAATTTTAAGTTTACAAATACAATCTCCCTGTAGATTTTAAGTTTACAAATACAGTCTTCTTGCAAATTATAAGTTTACAAATACAGTTTCCCTACAAATGTAAAGTTTACAAATACAAAATGAACATCTAAATAAGTAAAAGACATTAAGTGGCGTTAAACACCATCAAACAAACAAACAAACAATTAAAAGATGTATGATTTTGAAGTAGAAAGATAAATTCTTTGATCATTAATTTGAGCTCCTTAGTTCTTACAAACGACTTTTTCTTGTTAGACAAAGGAGTTTAATTTCTTTTGTTTGAAACTGATTTCCTAGCTACAGCTGTAATATACAGTTTATGTACAGTTAATGGCTTATCTTCATCTTCTTTACATTTGTTTTGAAGTAATTTTATTTACCAAGCTGCATTAATTACTTAGTATACATTCTCTGAAGTTTTCAGTAATTATTTTCCCCTGAAGGTATTGAATTCCAATGTATAAATTTTTAGAGAAATCTGAAGTGTCAATCAAGAATGCACAATCCAGAGACACAGGTAACCATGGACACAAGACATGGGATAAAGAGATAACTAATAAGATGAGCAGTACCGACCCCACCAAAAAACCGAGTGTAAATCCAGGTGCTTGCCAAGGAGAAGCAGGTCCTGTTTCTTATAAGACACCCACTGTGTTACTCTAATAGTCTTGCTAAGGAGAAGCAGGTCCTGTTTCTTATAAGACACCCACCGTGTTACTCTAATAGTCTTGCTAAGGAGAAGCAGGTCCTGTTTCTTATAAGACACCCAC
>MJUT01014696.1:286604-304896 GCA_002080005.1 Gigantidas platifrons | reverse complement strand
GTTTAATTAACACTGCCACTATATTGTATCTGTTCCAAGATAACAGGATGTTTATGATCTCAGATATTGGTTTAATTAACACTGCCACTATATTGTATCTGTTCCAAGATAACAGGATGTTTATGATCTCAGATATTAGTTTAATTAACACTGCCACTATATTGTATCTGTTCCAAGATAACACTTATATTTCCAGATTTCAAATTTTAGACACCTATAGAAATTGATACAGTTTCCTAAATAATATAATAATGGTTAAAACTTAGGGGGGGGAGCTATTGACATCACCCCTTTAAAGACCCTCACTATTGACATCATCCCTAAAGACCTCTACTATTGTCATCCCCTTAAAAACCCACACTATTGTCATCACCCCTTTAAAGACCCTCACTGTTGTCATCACCCCTTTAAAGACCCTCACTATTTCCATCACCCCTTTAAAGACCCTCACTATTGTTATCACCCCTTTAAAGACCCTCACTATTGTCATCACCCCTTTAAAGACCCTCACTATTTCCATCACCCCCTAAAGACCCTCACTATTGTCATCACCCCTTTAAAGACCCTCGCTATTGTCATCACCCCCTAAAGACCCTCACTATTGTCATCACCCCTTTAAAGACCCTCACTATTGTCATCACCTCTTTAAAGACCCTCACTATTGTCATCACCCCTTTAAATACCCTCACTATTCCATCACCCCTTTAAAGACCCTCACTATTGTCATCACCCCTTTAAATACCCTCACTATTCCATCACCCCTTTAAAGACCCTCGCTATTGTCATCACCCCTTTAAAGACCCTCTCTATAGTCATCACCCCTTTAAAGACCCTCACTATTTCCATCACCCCTTTAAAGACCCTCACTATTGTCATCACCCCTTTAAAGATCCTCACTATTGTCATCACCCCTTTAAATACCCTCGCTATTGTCATCACCCCTTTAAAGACCCTCACTATTGTCATCACCCCTTTAAAGACCCTCACTATTATTATCACCCCTTAAAGACCCTCACTATTGTCCATCACCCCTTAAAGACCCTCACTATTGTCATCACCTCTTAAAGACCCTCATTATAGCTATTACCCCTTAATGACCCTCATTATTGTCATCACCCCTTACACTCACTATTGTCCTCACCCCTTTAAAGACCCTCACTATTGCCATCACCCCTTTAAAGACCTCCACTATGGACACCCCCTCTAGAGACCCTCACTATTGATACCCCCCTTTAAAGACCTCCACTATTGATGCCCCCTCTAGAGACCCTCACTTGATACCCCCCTCTAAAGACCCTCACTATTTCCATCACCCCTTTAAAGACCCTCACTATTGTCATCACCCCTTTAAAGACCCTCACTATTGTCATCACCCCTTTAAAGACCCTCGCGATTGTCATCACCCCTTTAAAGACCCTCACTATTGTCATCACCCCTTTAAAGACACTCATTATTGTCATCACCCCTTTAAAGACCCTCGCTATTGTCATCACCCCTTTAAAGACCCTCACTATTGTTATCACCCCTTTAAAGATCCTCACTATTGTCATCACCCCTTTAAAGATCCTCACTATTGTTATCACCCCTTTAAAGACCCTCACTATTGTCATCACCCCTTTAAAGACCCTCACTATTGTCATCACCCCTTTAAAGATCCTCACTATTGTCATCACCCCTTTAAATACCCTCGCTATTGTCATCACCCCTCTAGAGACCCTCACTATTGATACCCCCCTCTAAAGACCCTCACTATTGCCATCACCCCTTTAAAGACCTCCACTATTGATGCCCCATCTAGCGACTCACTATTGACACCCCCATCTAAAGACCCTCACTATTGACACCCCCATCTAAAGACCCTCACTATTGACACCACCCCTTTAAAGACCTCCACTATTGACAACCTCCTCTAGAGACCCTCACTGTTGGTTGTGACTAAATGTGTAATAATACCTAAATTAGATGTAATTAAAGCACATAGTGATATTGATCTGCTAGTTTAAATACAGATGGTCTGTAATATGATTGTAAATTAAGACCTTATGGGAAGTATATTATTAATATTCTTTTAAATAGGTCATTTGTTGTCATGCGAGGTATTTGTTGCCATTTTCGTATATGATATATGGATTTGCATGTACAAATATACCAAAGATGAACATTTTTTCTCTGATCAGCAGATTTCCTGAACACAATATTTGGAAATAAGAAGAGTTTGAAGATACCAAAGGGGCAATCAGAAATCGTATATTGAAGATGAACAGACAACACAATGGCCAAAAGATACCAAAGGGGCAATCAGAAATCGTATATTGAAGATGAACAGACAACACAATGGCCAAAAGAAAAAGTAGAAGAGGACAAACAACGATCGACAAAACATACATATAAAGCTAAACATACATATAAAGCTAACACGAACCCCACTAAAAACAGGGGATGAACTCAGGTGCTCCGGAAGGGTAAGCAGTTCCTGCTCCACAAGTGGCACCCGTCGTGTTAATCTAGTTTCAAACCCACTAATAAGTCGTGAATGAGGAAAGGACCGGGAAGTGTTGTCTTGGTCTAAACAACTAGAAAATGAAGGTATTAAAGGATACTCATCACTGAGGGGTAGGGAGCTCTGTATTCATCAGTGAGCACTTTTATTTTTTATATACCTATGGAATCGGTGCCTTACCATGACTAAAGTCATGAGTTTGATTCTTGCCCAGTGGTGATACAACACATTCCTAACCGCCACAATATAACTGAAATATTGTTGAAAGTGGCGTTAAACACCATAACCATAACCGTGTAATAACCTTCATTAAGTAAGATCAAAACCAAATAATGTAAAACTGTTATTAGTTAATTGTTTTAGAGGGTGGCTGCCCTCATAAGTATTGCTCACTCATACACAATATCATCTGATGTTTTACTATTGTAGCGAGTTTCCAGTACTTTCAGAGGTGTTCCTCATGTGTTGATAGTGAACTCACAAGTGGCTGCCTTTCGATGGTATGGAGATTTTTTCGTAGATCCCATGTTATTGAGGAGTTACATTTGTAATCATATAGTTCGGTGTGGTCTCTCTTGATGATGGCAAATGTTCCCTGATTTCTAGTTGATTTCATTTAGTCAACTTTTTATTAAGAGGTCACCTTTAAAAGTGGCTTTATACAACAGGTGACCTCTTAAAAGAGGTTTAATTCATATAAAATTTTCTCTGACAGGACAAGAAAAAGGTGACTTTTTGATACAGATAACTGCTTAATAAAGACGACCACATGGACAGGTTTGGCTGTATATAAAATCTACCTGTGACAGGTTTATATTCCATTTAAACTGACCAATAGCAAAGTCTGAAAATCAAAGTAAAGAGAATTATTTAATGGTATGTCACACCATTAGATCTAATTATAGTCAGACCTGCCTATGTGGTCACCTCTATTAAGCAGTCACCTGTATTAAGAGGTCATCTTTTTCCTTTAATACCCTCTTTTTCTAGTTTAGACCAATTCACATTTAATCAAACCTTTCCATGTGGTCACCTCTATTAAGCAGTCACCTGTATTAAACAGTCACCTTTGTTAAGAGGTCATCTTTTACCTTTAATACCCTCTTTTTCTAGTTGTTTAGACCAATATGCATTTAGTCAGACCTGCCCATGCGGTCACTTCTATTAAGCCATCAGCTGTGTTAAGAGGTCATATTAATACCCTCTTTTCCTAGTTGTTTAGACCAATTCACATTTAGTCAAACCTTTCCGTGCGGTCACCTCTATTAAGTAGTCACCTCTATTAAACAGTCACCTGTATTAAGAGGTCACCTTTTCCTTTGATACCCTCTTTTTCTAGTTGTTTTAGACCAATACACATTTAGTCAGACCTGCCCATATGGTCACCTCTATTAAGCAGTCACCTGTATTAAAAGCCTTAAAGGTCATCTTTTTCTTGTTCTGTAAATAAAAATTTAATATGAATTGAACCTCTTTTAAGAGGTCACCTGTCATATAAGGCCACTTTTTCTTTGTCCCAAAGGTGACCTCTTAATACAGGTTTGACTGTATGTATAAAAATAAAATAAATATGTTTGTAGAACTGACACAAAATCGTGAATCAATACATTGTTTATATATTGATCCATTGCGATAAAAACAAGTAAAATTTGGTACATTTAATAAATGAAATTGTTGGTTGTTGATGATGATTGTGTGGATGACAAAGATCATTGGACGGAGGTGAACAGATGTAGTTATTATATAGTAAACCAGGGGCCGTCATGGCTGTGATCATATGGTAGTTGGATTTACAACTATCTGCAATCAGTGCCTATCACTAGTACTACTAAAGTTGTGAGTTCGAATACCATTCATGTCGAGGTTCATGGCATTATGTGATAAAGTTTGTCAGTAACTTTCAGTTATATAAACATTATATATATGTTTGAAAATTAAACCAAACAGTGTTAGAATTAGATTTTGAAGCCGTCAAATTTTTGTTCTTCCCTCAACGGGATTTGAACTCACACCATTGATACACTGCAGCACCATTCGCTTAGCCTTACGTCCAGTGCCCTAGACCACTCGACCACATACAGTTGTAAATCAGCCTACCACACAATCATGACCATAATGCTTTTCTTAAAACATAATACTACCACGCAATCTTTGTTTTTTGCAATAGGTGTCATTATAGATACATAAATGACAATGTCAATGAGCTTGCAAATATAATATAGATGTGTTATAAACAATAAAACTCTTTTAAATAAAGCTTTTCCTATTAAATTCTAAAGAAAAGAAGCTGTAGAATTTATTTTCTTTTGTTCCTTTCCATTCTTCAGAAGATATACATATTTTTATGGCTTGACAAATTTATCAGATCAATGAAGTCCTACCAATGTTTTTATTACTGCATCATTACCCATCAAGTTAAAACATCCCATTTACCCTGATTGTTTTTATTGTAATATATTCTCTATTAATAATTGAAGAAATGTAACACTGATCGATGAGTTTATACACGACAAATATGGATATAGATATTAGTCTAGGGGTCGTCGAGGTCGTGATTGTTTGGTTGTTGGATTTACCACTACCTATGCAATCAGTGCTTATCAAGGCTAAAGTTGTGAGTTCGAATCCCACTCAGGCGAGGTGTACTCGATACAACATTTAAGGAATATTTGAAATTGTTGAACAGGTTATACGATATAACCTGGTTTGCGTCAGTTTACGCTTAATAAACCGTGAAGCGGTTTATGAAAAGCGTAAACTGACCCAAACCAGGTTATGCAAGTATAACCTGTTCAACAATTTCAAATATTCCTTATAATTTAATTTTTACAACAAAATTGAATGATTCCTCAATTTTTATTACGATTATTTCATGTCACTATTTGAATTTGTCGTTGGCGGATGAACACGTTAGTGACGTCACAATAGCAACCCAGGTTATCGAGTATAACCAAAATTTTCTCCAGGAAGATTAGCTAATCAGATTGAAATATTCAAATCAAATTAAATTATTATGTAATAAAGTTTGTCAATGACTTACAACAGGTCGGTGGTTTTCTCTGTGTACTCCAGTTTCCTCCACCGATAAAAATGACTGCCATGATATACAAATGTAACTGAAAAAATATTGTTGAAAGTGGCGTTAAACACCATATCTTAACATAACAGATAATACGGTACTTTTTTTTGTTTTAAATGAATAAAAAAAAATTACTTTGTCTATGTTTAGTAAGAAAGGAAATGAACATGAGACACTATTCAACTTTACACTTAGACACAAATTAAAGCAAAGGAACAGTGCTTTCATTGATGTTCTACATTTCACAGTCACTGTAGGATCTTTAAAGGGATATTAAAGCTCGTTTTAGCATATATTTTTTCAACTTGTGACGAAGGTTGTTTTTTTTTCAATTTAATTGCAAAAACAATCCAAAAATACTTTGCACGCCCATATAAACGCTAATATCGTTAAAATATCACTCAAAAGTGTCGAAATGAATTTTTGTCCAGGAAGCAAAAATTCAATTCAAGGCAAAGACCACAAGATATGACAGAATTATCAACCAATTATGTTGTATAGAATATTATTTCTAAGATGGAGGTGGGGGTTGTAAGATATACCTCTACCAGTTTCTGTCACCACTATAGTTTGATTCCTACCCTATGACGAGTACACAAATCGATACAATTTTAATATGAATAAGTGATAAACTATCGTAAATTACATGCAGCAATTATTTTACCAATAAAAAAAAGCGACTCGTCTACTGCAATATTGGATATTAGTGATGTTGAAACATTCTTAATACTAAAACCTAATAACAGAAGTACTTTTACAGGTATAACAGCTGTTACGACATACACTGTTTAAACATACCAGTGTTGCTAGCCTGCAGATTATTTTTCTATACATGTACAATTTAATGAGAATAAATTGTAATTAATTGCTTAATTTATATTGCATATCTACTACAGTCAAACCTGTATTAAGGTGGTACCTTACACTTCAGGTAAAATTTGATCTGCTCGTTTAATTGTCCCCCAACGCTTCGTCGAAGGGGACTATAGAAATGGGTGTCGTCCGTCCGTCCGTCTGTGTGCTTGGTTTCCAGATGATAACTTGTGAATGAAAAGTCAGATTGAAGCTAGGTTTGGTATGTAAGTGTATCTCATGAATATCTAGGTCAAGTTCGATAGCGATCATTTTTCGACAATTCTTACCAGAGTTACATCACTTTTTATACTTCGTCCATGTGTCCCGAATTGGTTTCCAGATGATAACTTGTGAATGAAAAGTCAAATTGAAGCTAGGTGTGGCATGTAAGTGTATCTTATGAAAATGTAGGTCAAGTTCGATAATGACAATTTTTCGACAATTTTTACTAGAGTTGTGCCCCTTTTTATGCCTCAAAATTGCTAAATATTTGGTTTCCAGATGATAACTTGGGAACAAATAGTCAGATTGAAACTAGGTTTGGTATGTAAGTGTATTTCATGAATATCTAGGTCAAGTGCGATAGCGATAATTTTTCGACAAATCTTACCAGAGTTACATCCCTTTTTATACTTCAAAATTGCTAATATTTTGGTTTCCAAATTATAACTTGTGAACAAAAAGTCAGATTGAAACTAGGTTTGGTATGTAAGTGTATCTCATGAATATCTAGGTCAAGTTTGATAATGATGATTTTTCGACAAATCTAACCAGAGTTACTTCCCTTTTTTTATTTTCTTATTTTTTTTTGGCAGTGTGTTTGAATATATCCACTGTAATAAATATCAAAGTTTTAACAAATTCCAGCCAACAGATTCAGAGCTATAAATTCACTATCCACATAGCAGCTTTTCTCTCTGTGGTTTCGATAACCGAGATACTTGAAATCTGCATACAAACATCATATATTCAAAACGTTCAACTGATTTTAGAGAGTTATCTCCCTGTAGTGTATGGTACCCCCTTAATATGTTACCTTTGGGACAAAGAAAAAGTGGTCTTCTAAGACAGGTGACCTCTTAAAAGAGGTTCAATTCATATGAACTTTGCTATGACAGGACAAGAAAAATGTTAATTTGCATCTGTAGATTATGAATTACTGATTGATACTGGGTTAATTCCTTATATGGCCTTAATTTTAAATTCCCTTTACAGTGTATTTCATATCAATTAAACCTGTATATAGTGACCACCTGTCTTAAGTGACTATTTCAATCTTCCCCTGAAAGGTCACATAAGACAGGTATGACTGTATTACAGTAATCTACCATTGTATATTATGAATTACTCCTTGATACTGGGTTAATTCCTTGACTTAATTGTGAAATATTGTAAATATACACAACATTTGAACAGATTTTAAAAGGAAAAATTGGATTAAGTGCCAAGAGGATTATATCATGCTTTGTGATACTAGTTTTATACCTTTGTTGTGGACCTATTATAATAGAGTGGATAGACTTTAAATATTTTATACACATAGAATTAACATTATTGATTTAGGCTAATTACAGCGGATGTATAGACATGCTTAGGTCTTTATGAGTCTGCTGATTCTTATTCTTTCAACGTTTTCGGTGATTTTGTAAATAAGCATTCATTTTGTTCGCTGTTGTGATTTTTTTGTATACATTTGGACACACGTTTTCATTGATTTTACACAAAATAGCGTTTATAGTGTTTGTGATTTTTTTTAGCGGATAACACAATTCAGTTAAAAGGTAATTATACTTCTGTCTATTTTTTACAATGTTTAATGTTTAATATCATTTTAAAGAATCGTTAAATGAGTGCTCTATTGAAATAATCTAGTATAATAAATGTGTACAGAGGGGGCTCTATGTTGTGACGTCCTTGTGGTATAACAATATTTGAAGATGCATGTACAGTGTGTGGCCAAAAGTATTCGCGCATGTAAAAAAATCCCTATATAATCAACCAAAACAATATTTTTTCAAAAAATTATTGTGAAGCCATTTCTGGATAGATTTTTAAAAAATTACACCAAAACATTTGGAATTGTCTATATTTTGATTGTTTATTTCCCCATTATGTTTATATGAGTTGTTTTTATTTGTACATAATTTAAACACAACAAATAAAAATTGACTTATTTATATTTCAACTAAAAATAAATCCTAAAAATTAACAATCATGTTTAAATTATGTACAAATAAAAACAACTCATATAAACATAATGAGCAAATAAACAATCAAAATATAGACAATTCCAAATGTTTTGGTGTAAAATTTGTTAACATCTATCCAGAATTGACTTCACAATAATTTTTTGAAAAAATATGGTTTTGGTTGAATATATAATATAGGGATATTTTTACATGCGCGAATACTTTTGGCCACACACTGTATATTTAAATTATTTATATACTGTTTGGAAGGTCAAAAAGATTTTTGAATATTGTGTGTGTTTTATAATGTATGAAATTTTAAATCTTGAAAATAAATCAAAGGCTATACAGTCATGTAGGGAGAACATTTTTTTTTTCACAAATTTTTTTTCTCACAAATTTTAACAATGAAAAACCCCATATTTCGCACCAGTATAATTGGAGAAAATATACATGTAATAATAAAACGAAAAAAAAAAAATACCACACCGTTGGAACTGGCGGCCGAGTTACAAAATGTATTAAAAAAAATTGTAGAAACAATGGCAAAATTGATACCCCTAATACACATATATTACACGAACAGGCACTTCAATAAAAAGTGGTGGGATTAAATTAGTATTATGGGTCTAGATTTTCTCATACATATGTGAAAAATAGTTGTTGCTGGTTTCTGAGTTCAAACCATGCTTATTGTTTATCAGATTTGATTTTTTGTTATTGTAGTCAGATCCTCTATCATCAAAATTCACATATGAATTGAAAATAATTTATATAAATTAAATTGAATGGTCCAAATTTGACTTACAATTGTAGCTGTATTTCATTTTTTATTTAAAAAAATGATTCAAACAGTTATTTAGATTTCAGCTCAATTGGCCTAACACTAATGGTCATGTCAGATTTCCTCATCACTTAAGAGTCCATTGTCTGTTCACATGTTTTTTTCCCCTCAATATTCTGCTCAGAAACCACTATTATCAGTTGACCAAACTGGAATGATACATATATTCTTGATGGTCTTCAGAAAGGACACCTCATTTTGTTACTTTCTTTTATCCAATATGGCTGCCATGAGTCATTATATTTATATTTGATGGTCCTAAAAAGGGACGCCTCATTTCATTTCTCTTTTGTATCCAATATGACTGCCATGAGTCATTATATTTATATTTGATGGTCCTAAAAAGGGACACCTCATTTCATTTCTCTTTTGTATCCAATATGACTGCCATGAGTCATTATATTTATATTTGATGGTCCTAAAAAGGGACACCTCATTTCATTTCTCTTTTGTATCCAATATGACTGCCATGAGTCATTATATTTATACTGGATGGTCCTAAAAAATGGACACTTCATTTCTTTAATGAAACTCTTTTATATCCAATATGACTGCCATGAATCATTAATATAAATTTATTGGTCCTGATCTAAAAAACGACACATTTCCATTACTATGCAATGGGAGTGTGATGAATTATTAAATATTTTTATTTGTCCTAAAAAGAGACATCTTCCACTGTATAATCTTGTATGACTGCCACTAGTACTGAGGTGTGGAAATACAATTTTACGTGGTAAAGCCAATTATTTTGATCAATAAATGATTGCTGTTGACCACAACCAGCTGAGCCATTACATACAAAAATGTATCCTAGGAAGCCCTTGTTTGATGTCTTCTTTTTTAACACAAAAATAATGTTTCACCCAGTATACCTTACTGTTAACCACTACATAGCAAGTGGTTGGTTTTATGGTGTTTAACACCACTTTCAACAACATTTCAGTTATATTGTCACGGTCAGTTTTATTGGTGGAGGAACCCGGGGAAAACCACAGACCTGTCACCCGTCATTGACAAACTTTATCACATAATCATAAATGTTGAATCGAGTACACTTCTCCCTTATCGGGATTCGAACACACAACATGAGTGGTGATAGGCAACATGAGTGGTGATAGGCAACATGAGTGGTGATAGACAACATGAGTGGTGATAGGCAACATGAGTGGTGATAGGCAACATGAGTGGTGATAGACAACATGAGTGGTGATAGACAACATGAGTGATGATAGGCAACATGAGTGGTGATAGACAACATGAGTGGTGATAGGCACTGGTTGTATAAGTAGTTTTATATCCAACTACCATATGATCATGGCCATGACTGCCTCACATAGCAAGTGATTACTACATAACCAAACATAATAGGAAAAAATCATTTTAAAGCATATCAAATGTCAAACTCATGTATAGTACTGTAAGTAAACATTAGAGAATACCGAAAGGGCAATATATAGTACTGTAAGTAAACATTAGAGAATACCGAAAGGGCAATATATAGTACTGTAAGTAAACATTAGAGAATACCGAAAGGGCAATAAAAAATTGACAATCCAGAGAAACACAATATGTGTTGGACATCACTATATGCAAACAAACACAAATAACGTAAATAAGACATGTAATTGTGACTCTGAACATTCCAGAAAATTGTAAACTACTTCCTTGATTTTATCTATTGTACAGTCTGTGGCAAAAACCAATAGCCCTATGCCCCGGTCTAGTATAAATTGGTTCTGACTAGTAAAAATTACATAAAATTTGCTTAATCAAATAGAAAAAAATCTTCTAAAATGTGGTTATGGCTAGTTTGTCAAAATGTTTTTGGTAGAGACTGATTATATTTATTGAATGATACACAGTGAAACCTCTCTATACCAAATCATATTGTAAACAACCTTGTTGTTTAACATTGACAGATATTTGGTTTATAATACATAATGGTTAAATTAACAAAGATTGCCTTTGTGTTGGACTCTATTTCAAGTGTAGTGTGATATATACAGGATTCCATATAAAAAAACAGTCAAACCTGTATTAAGAGGACACCTTTGGAACAAAGAAAAAGTGGCCTTATAAGACAGGTAACCTCTTAAAAGAGGGTCACTCTATATAGAATTGTCTATGACAGGACAAGAGAAAAGATGATCTTTTAATACAGGTGACTGCTTAATAGAGGTGACCTTATGAGCAGTTTTGACTGTATATGGATGCTATATGAAACTATGCTATAGATTTTGTTATATAATATGTCTTCATAAACACACATAGTATCAAATGTTTATTTGATACTAAATATACAATAATATTAAATTAAATACAGACATTTAGTTATTTCATATTGATTTTGAATCCAGAAGATCATCATATATCAAATCACTGACCTGCATAAAGAAAGTATTGTAAATCAAATGGTTTCTTTTCATCTGGAGGGAAACTTTGACCTAGTTGTATTTATTAAAAGCTGAATGTTTTTTTTTTACCATCTGGAGGGAATTCTTGTCCTATATTTAGAAATATATGAATTCTGTATGGAGTTATCTTATCTGGAGGGAATCCTTGACCTTTATTTAGAAATACATGAATTCTGAATGGATTTATCTTATCCTGAGGGAGTCCTTGACCTATATTTAGAAATAAGCAGTCTGCATAGATTTTTAATGTTATCTGTAGGGAATTCTTTGCATTTGTGTGTATTTAGAAATATGTAAATTCTGTATGGTATTTGTACTATCTGGAGGGAAAACAAGCACTGTATTCAAAAAGATTATAAATTCTTTACTATTTTGTCTCATATGGAGGAAATTTTCAGCTTCTGTTCAGAAATATGACCTATATCATCCATACCTCTGTAGCCAAGTGGAGGAAATCCTTGGTCTATATTTAGAAATACAGATGAACTTGATTGGTATCTCAAGAAGAAGTTTTCATAGATAACTTGAATACTCCTTTATTTAGAAGTTAACAGTGCTCCTGATAAGGGGAGTATTGGCATATTTTACCCCCTCATTTTCACCAAATAACCCCATCATTTTGAATTCAGGTAGTAAAAAATACTCTAACTTGTTATTTACATCTGATGGTAAAATTAAGTTCTGTGTTTTTTCATGTTGTCTAATGTTTATAAGATATTTGTAAATTTGAGGAATTTTTTAATCTTCAGGATTTAATTGTTTGTTTGATGGTGTTTAATGCCACTTTCAACAATATTTCAGTTATTTAGTGGGGGTCAGTTTTATTGTTGGAGGAAACCGGAGGACACGGAGAAAACCACTGACCTGTCACAAATCACTGACAGACTTTATCACATAATGTTGTACACCTCGCCCTCATCGAGATTCAAACTCACAACATCAGTAGTGATAGGCACCGATTGCATAGATAGTTATAAATCTAACTACCATATGATCACGACCCCTGTGTTACTTTTAAAAAAGACACTATGGAATGTTACCAAATATTTCTGTTGAATAAATTTTAATTCTGCCAAAAAACAGATTAAATACCCACATCAACTTCAAGAATTCTCTGGAGCTCATGCTTCGTGTTCAATTGTTTAACCGTTTAACTCGTTATATAAATATTGAGTAGTCGTGAACATCTGAAGAAATTAATGGTTCTCATGGGAGACCAGAATAAATAGGTCATCAATTTGTTGAAGTCATACCTGGAATATTAAATAGTAATAAAATATGGAATGCAATATAAATGTACTGATTTAATTGCTTGTTGAAACCTACTAATTCTTTCTACAGATTGTCTATTGTATTTAACAAAGAAAATCTGCATCAAGAGTCAACTAACTTCTGAATCAAGAAAATTTGTCAATGATTTTACAAGTGTAAATGTGTCAGGAATTTTGTTCCTGGAATTTGGAACATTTGTTGTGGTTTTGGATTTCTCTAAATATAAATCTGAGTAATATAGTTGATCATGTAAAGTTCATGTCAAACACACCTTTTGGATATTAAGGCAGATTTGATCATGTAAAATCAAGTCCATTTTTTTTCACTCAAGTCAAATTGTTTTTTTCGCATGAAAAAATAAAATCAGATTATTATTTTTATTTTTGGACATGAAAAATCTGTAATTATTCTTCAAATTTACCAAAATTTCTCATAGAATACTGAAGGGTCAGATTATTATTATCATTTTTACATCCTTCAGGTCAAGGTCAATTGATTGTTTTCCATAAAATTTGGTGACCTGTTTTTTTCCTCGGATGATAAACATAACCCCCCCCTTAAACGTTAAATGATGGTTCCCTAGGTGTTCTTCTCATATTTGTTTCCCAATAGATATTTTTCTACCTGATCTTCTTAATTTTCCTTTCAAATGAACATCCAAGTCGTTCGTAGGAGGAGATTTTCTTATTTAGCAACATTATCCGGACTACAAAACCATAACAATGGTACAATACAATCGTAAAAAAAGAAAAAATCCAGTTAAATGTCCCGGTATTAATGTTGCCCTTGACATCACTGTGTCTTAACAGCAAGAATTTTAAAGTGGAACAGTAGATTAAGCATACAGTACATTAAGTCTTTAATCGTAGAATTTTTTACCACATGGTTGATTAGCTAAATGAAGGATTTTGTCGTTTTTATCAATAATATCTTAATCAATATTATTAACTATATTTACTACACAATTTTACTTAACTCTATATTTAATTCAATAAAAATACGAGAATTTTGAAGTTGAACAGTAGAATTGTTACCGTAAGCCGTAAGGTTGATTATCTAAATAAGGATTTTGTCATTTTTCACAATAATGTCTTATTCTATGTTATTTACTATAATTACACCATCAATAATTAAGTCAATAAAAATATATTATGTTTTACATTGATTTGTGTAGTAGAAATGAATTAGGTCATTGTGTGTGAAGGTTATTTTGTTATTGCCCAACGTTTCAATGTTTAAATAGATTTATGTAGTTAGATGTGCTAAGAAGCTTTTATCGTCACGACAACTGTACATTTGTTGATTAAAATTCCATACAATATTATTTATTTACATTTTGTTTTGCTATGCCGTTTGAAATTTTATTTTCCTTTAGACTTAGACTAGGAGTATGTGAACTCAAGGGCTCAGGAAGAGTAAACAGTTCCTGCTCTACTAGTGGTACCAGTCTGTTACTATTAAACTTAGACTAGGAGTGAACTCAAGGGTTCAGGAAGAGTAAACAGTTCCTGCTCCACTAGTGGTACCAGTCTGTTACTATTAAGCGACAGGGGTGTCCTCTCTTGAGTGGTACAATTTATTAGTATTTGACTAGATCAGTGCATCTGAAATCTGGTCTCATAGGAAGAGTGTCGTTGGTGGGAGGGGCCTTAAAAGAGGGGGGCTACTATGTTTAATATTTACAGGTAATTGTAAATTTGTAACATTTTTTTTTTCTGTTTCTGGTATGTGTAGAATGACAGAAAGGCTTTTATACACGGTAAGAGAGAGCGCCGGTTTTATGGGCTGTATTCCTGTAGGGCAGTCTTGAATGTCTCTACGCAATCTGCACACACGACTTTGTCTGGCAGTTGTTTCCAGTGGAAAATTGTGTCCACGAAGAATTAACACAATTATCAGCTGTTGATGATAAAAACAATTTTCTATAAAAATAATCTGAAAAAGACAACACAATTTATATTTAGACAACCAGGAAATGTGATATACAATTTCAATGTAGATTTATTAATTATGAATTAATGACGTACAGAGTTGTAGTATAATTAGTGTAATAGTCAAGTTTTCTGTCCTATTAAAAAACATTATGATTTATTATGCTAATTAAGAAAATTAATTAAATTGATACAAAAAAATATTTTCTTTAGAAACAAGATCAGACTGTTGTAGACTAAATTTGTCTAGGATAAACCTTTGATGTTTCACCTTTCAAAGGTATATTTGATATAAACCTGTCCTCTTATCAATAGAAAATGGCAATAGTTACTAAAAATAGAAATTTCTTAAAATAGCCTTTTTTTTTTAATAATGAATAGGGTTAGATTACAGACAAAATGATAATGGTTACTAAAATTAGAAATTTCTTAATATAGTCTTTTTTTGATTTTATTTAATAGGATAAGATTACAGACAAAATGATAATGGTTACTAAAAATAGAAATTTCTTTAAATAGCCTATTTTTTGTTTTATTGTATATTGTAAGATTACAAACAAATAATTTGGGGTCTTCTGTGACAATAACTAACATACATGTACTGATAGTTAAATTGTAAGAGTATATTCTGTATGTCTGTAAATAAAATTAAAAAGAATAGCCAAATATTTCTGATTAGTAACATTATTCATGGAATAGAGTACTCAATATCTGCCCAAGGTTTTGTTTTTTGGTCACCTGTCTTAAAAGACCACTTTTTCTTTGCCCCAAAGGTGACCTCATAATACACTCTTGATTAGATTTGTTCATTTACAGTAAATCTTGTTTAAATGAATTAGAATTTTAAGGATCTTAATATGTATATATGTATATACCCTTTAAAGTAATTATGTAGACTGGGTATAAATATAGACTGGAGATTTAATTAGTAATCAGTAATAGCTTATTACATTAAACCAGGAAGTTTATAATAATTAAATATGAGTTTTAAGGATAAGCTTAATAATTTAACATTTTCAGGAAATCATGATTTTCCATAAAAAAAATAAAAAACAAGTATTGACATAACAGTTTCCTATGAATTTATATTTTAAATAAGGAAATAGAAATTTGGAAACATTAAAGAAGATTTTTTCATTAGAAACGCAGATAAAAATTGAAAAAAAATTCATCAAAAACTCAGGTAAAAATTGAAAGAAATTTCATTGAACACTCAGGTAAGAATCGAAAGAAAATTAATTGAAAACTCAGGTAGCAATTGAAAGAAATTTCATAAAAAATTCCGGAAAAATTTGAAAGAAAATTCATTAAAGGCTCTAAAAATTGAATGAAAATTCATTAAAATATCAGATAAAAATCGAAAGAAAATTTGTTGAAAACTCAGATAAAAGTTGAAAGAAAATTGAAAACTCTGGTTAAAAATCGAAAGAAATGCATTGAAAACTGAGGAAAAATTCGAAAGAAGATTCATTGAAAATTCTGGTAAAATTCGAAAGAAAATTCATGAAAAAAATCAGATAAAAATCTTAAGAAATTCATTAAAAAAACAGTTAAAAATCTTAAGAAAATTCATTGAAAACTCAAATAAGAATCGAAAGAAATTTCATCGAAAACTCGGGTAACAATTGAAAGAAATTTCATAGAAAACGCAGGTTAAAAATTGAAAGAAATCGATTGGAAACTGAGGTTCAAGAGAAAATTTATTGAAAACTCGGGTAAAGATTGAAAGAAAATTAATTAAAAAAAATCAGGTAAAAATCGAAAGAAAATTCATAGAAAAAAATTAAGAAACAGCAGTTTTTCATCGCTGTTCTTTATCATGCAAGTGAATTAATGTTGTACCTCAAATAAATGACTGAGTTTATAAATTTATAAGTGATTTCAACAATTTTTTTTAACCAAATCTGGTACTTACATGGAGTATAAAAATGTCTAAGACAGAAATTTTCATTCGACAAAAGGGTGGTACTTAAAAGATGGACTGTTTATTAATAAACAGTTGAGATAAAGTTTTAATATCTGGGTAACAGATTAACAGAAAAATGGTCATGATTGTTGTTCTTCATCTGACATAAATATTGCAAAATGATGATGATCACATCTTGAGTATAAAAAGGAGTGTATGTGGTATGCAGGCCTTTCAATAAGGGGTGGTACCAGGTACTTTCACCTTCCTAAAATGGTCTTTGGTGCCTCCAGATTTTAAAGAGTGTTGTATAAGATATTCATGAAATTGTTCAAATTTTAATAAAAAAGTACTGCCTGTAAATAGTGAAGTACTGGTAGACTTGATAAATATTGAAAACCCTAACATGTAGTTTGATTGAACAGTTCAAACAGACTGTCTTTTTCTGCTGCCTGGAAACCGTCTCCGTGGTGCAATGGATTTTTAGCATATGTTCGCCTCAAATCCGGCAGATTTATGAGTTCTTTCCCCAGTCGGGGGTTAGGGTTATGGAGTTTAACGCCATTTTCAACAATATTTCAGTTATGTCATGGTAGTCAGTTTTATTGGTGGAGGAAACCAGAATACCCGGAGAAAACCACCGACCTGCCGCAAGTTACTCACACACTTTATCACACAATGTGGTATCGAGTACACAGTGTCTGAGCAGGATTCAAGCTTACAACATTAGTGGTGATAGGCACTGATTGGATAGGTAGTTATAAATCCAACTACTATGCGATCATGACAGCCCCAAGAACCAATCAGATCTAACCATTGACTATAAAATTGATATTTGTTGCTTCTTCACTAACATGACTAAACACACAGCATTTATTAGTTAGATTGGAAGGAGGATAATATGTATCAGTAGATTAACAGGTCTAGCTGTGGACTAGTAGTTCAGTAGATTGGAAGGAGGATAATATGTATCAGTAAATTAACAGGTCTAGCTGTGGACTAGTAGTTCAGTGGATTGGAAGGATGATAATATGTATCAGTAGATTAACAGGTCTAGCTGTGGACTAGTAGTTCAGTAGATTGGAAGGAGGATAATATGTATCAGTAGATTAACAGGTCTAGCTGTGGACTAGTAGTTCAGTAGATTGGAAGGAGGATAATATGTATCAGTAGATTAACAGGTCTAGCTGTGGACTAGTAGTTCAGTAGATTGGAAGGAGGATAATATGTATCAGTAGATTAACAGGTCTAGCTGTGGACTAGTAGTTCAGTAGATTGGAAGGAGGATAATATGTATCA
>MJUT01014696.1:262766-275389 GCA_002080005.1 Gigantidas platifrons | reverse complement strand
ATCTTCTCTGAAACTGCTGGGCCAATTGGGCCCAAACTGTGGTGGAATGGTCTTCAGATGGTCCTCTTTGAGAATTGTGTCCGACGACCCCGGGCCGCCAACCAAGATAGCCGCCGTTACTAAAAATAGAAAATTTGGCAAGAAAATCACTTAAAAATTATCTCCTCTGAAACTGCTGGGCCAATTGGGCCCAAACTGTGGTGGAATGGTCTTCAGATGGTCCTCTTTGAGAATTGTGTCCGACGACCCCGGCCGCCAACCAAGATAGCCGCCGTTACTAAAAATAGAAAATTTGGCAAAAAATCACTTACAAATTATCTTCTCTGAAACTGTTGGGCCAATTGGGCCCAAACTATGGTGGAATGGTCTTCAGATGGTCCTCTTTGAGAATTGTGTTTGATGACCCCTGCCGCCAACCAAGATAGCCACCGTTACTAAAAATATCAAATTTGGCAAAAAATCACTTAAAAATTATCTCCTCTGAAACTACGGGGCCAATTGGGGCCAAATTATGGTGGAATGATCTTTAGGTGGTCATCTTTCAGAATTGTGTCCGACGACCCCGGCCGCCAACCAATATGGCCACCGTTAATAAAAATACAAAATTCAGCAAAAAATCACTTAAAAATTATCTCCTCTGAAACTGCTGGACCAATTGGACCCAAACTATGGTGGAATGGACTTTAGGTGATCCCCTTTCAGAATTCTGTCTGACGACCCGGCTGCCAGCCAAGATGCCCGCCACTACTAAAAATATCAAATTTGGCAAAAAATCACTTGAAAATGGTCTCCTCAGAAACCACTGTGTCAAATGGGCCCAAACTATGGTGAAATGGTGTTTAGATGGTCTACCTTCAGAATTATATCCGACAACCCCCCCGCCAAAGAAGATGGCAGCCATTGCTAAAAATAGAAGATTCGCCAAAATTCACTAAAATTATCTCCTCTGAAATTGCTGGGCCAACTTTGAGCCAGGTGAGCGATTACAGGCTCCTAGGAGCCTCTAGTTTCATTGTTGTGATAATTATTGTTAGAAATCTACAAACACGTCTTAACTAAGATATACATGTACCGCCTGTTCTCAAAAGTAATCAGAAACCTCAAATTTTCCTGACATAATTCATTTAAAACTATAATTTTGAAAATAATTATCCTGAATTCAATTCATGTCCGATTTTGATACATGTAATTTTGTTATCAACAAAAGAAGCATTAAATGTAGTCTAACTCTGTAAGTTTAATAGAATTAAAAAAATATATATATTAGAGTATGCACAAGTTGAACACAAAACCAAGCTAATTTCTCCCTAAACACTATACAATGATAGTACTTTTGTAGATTTTTAGACAAATAAATCAAGTCTGTGTTTAAATCATGAAGATTTGAAGACAAAATTTGTTAAGATCGGACATGAATTGACTTCAGGATATTTCTGAATATTTTTTCACCTTGGTCTGTTCTATAGAAACAACCAAGGACCACCATAGCCATGATTGTTTGGTAGTTATTTTTATACCCCTGCTCCACCCAAGATATTTTTTTTGTTGCATTTTTCTCAGCAACTATTGATGGCAGAAATCTGATATTTGATCACAAGCTTCATATAGGTATGCCATATTGTGGGAAGCGTTTTTGGACCTGTCAGATTCCTATTTCCTGTTTGCCAACTTAGTTGGTATTTATACACATTGAACACATATGTGAGGGTATCATAAGTGAGCATTAGCTCACAGTTCATCTTGTTTTATCTAGAAATACAATCAGTGTCTATACCAACTAAGTTTGTGAGTTTGATTCTTGGCTTTCATAGAGAGGGATATAACTTTTTGTTACAAGTTTTGTTAGTGACCTTCGACAGGTCTTTNNNGTCAGATTCCTATTTCCTGTTTGCCAACTTAGTTGGTATTTATACACATTGAACACATATGTGAGGGTATCATAAGTGAGCATTAGCTCACAGTTCATCTAGTTTTATCTAGAAATGCAATCAGTGTCTATACCAACTAATTATATATATTATAAGTTTGTGAGTTTGATTCTTGGCTTTCATAGAGAGGGATATAACTTTTTGTTACAAGTTTTGTTAGTGACCTTCGACAGGTCTTTGTCACCCCCCCCCCCCCCCCCACTAAAAAAAAACCTCCAGTTTCCGAGACCAGTACAACTTATCACCATGACATAGCTGAGATATCCTCGAAAATGGCATTGTCATAAAACACATAACCTATGGTAACAACTACAGAGAACCTGTCTATAAAGGACATTTTTATTTTCTCCATTTAATGAATAATGAATATAATTTGAACCTGTACATAAAGGACAACTGCTCGTAATGGACACATATTCAGGATTGACTATATCCCTAAAGAGATGTCACTAATAGAAAAAAAATAATAATAAAAAACAATATAACAATAGAATTTGTACAAAGTGTTTTTTGATAGAGTCCTTCTTAAGCAAATTGTCATGGAAAACAATATTTCTTTAACTAAGATTTAAGATGTGATTTTTTTTTGTTTTAAAAAGAAACATGATTTTCATCTTTTCAAAAGTTCTGAATTTAGTAATAATATTAAGCTAAAGTTCCTCTGAAAAATAAAAAATAAATATAAATGTATAACAAGTTTTGCTTTCCAGTGTTTATTTTATTTAATATATTTTTTTTTTTTGTGCTGTCAAATGTGAAGTGTTAACATCTACTTTACTAGTTGTAATACTGTTGCATTTATCACCATGGTAACTGTATCAGACTTCATACATATCAATTTTATACATGTATATATATATATATTTATCTATATCATACCTCTACGTATGATAGAAAGCTATTATTATTATGTCAGAAAAAGCTCTCCATAAAGTCCACATATTGTGTAGATCTGGTGAAATGGTCATGAAACATTTGACTACAATTTTTGCTTTCAATCAATCAGAACTCTGTATCTAGTATTTAAAGTGTTCTGATTGGACAAATTTGAATCCGAGTCATGCCGAGTGTATTCAGTACCAGTACAGGATGTAAATTATATCCAGGACGATTTTTGCATTCAACCAATCAGAATGCTGTATCTAGTATTTTAAGTGTTCTGATTGGACGAATTTGAATCCTAGTCTGGTTGAGTATATTCATTTACCAGTACAGGACATAAATCACATCCAGGACGATTTTTGCATTCAACCAATCAGGACACTGTATCTAGTATTTTAAGTGTTCTGATTGGACAAATTTGAATCCTAGTCTGACAGTCTAAATCTCTACCAATATGGTTTTGAAGTATTAATTTGAAACTTATACTCAAAGGTCTTATAACTCCTAAGATCTGATGTGTGTGTGTTTTAATGTGTTTTTTATATTAAACTTGTAATACATGTAAAAATTTCAGACTGTTTTGTAACATAATGTACATTTGAGATGTTTTTTTGTGTAAATATGATTGATTTTGTTCTTTTTCAGCTATTTGTGTAATGTCTATTATTGTTAATATTAACATTTTGTTGCGTATGAACAAACAGGTTCAAAACTGATTTTTTCAATATAGTTTTTTACAACCAACAAGTTATAACAATAATATTACTGTAGATGACAGTTGTCATCAGTGAATTCTCCTTGTTTTTCTTTTAGCAAATTTGATATCTACGTTTTTATTACTATCACTGGGTCAATACCTCTGCTGGAGGACTATTAGTCCCTGAGGGTATCATCCACCATGTAGTCAGTGTTACTATCACTGGGTCAATACCTCTGCTGGAGGACTATTAGTCCCTGAGGGTATCATCCACCATGTAGTCAGAGCTGAAAATTACAGTTACTAAATAATTAATAAAACTAAGGTTCTCCTCCCTCGGACATAGGTAACTTCAGCCCATTTTGTCTATCCTATTTAGGCCCAAAAACTTTAAATTATTTGGCTCCCCCATCTTTTGATTTTGAGTGGACCTGAGGAAGGTTATATGCACTAAATTTGATATCTACGTTTTTATTATGAAATAAAATGTGTCAAACTTGGTCTAAACAGCTAGAAAATGTGAGGTTTGAGACACTGTGTATAAGAGGTTTCCTCTCTTTTCATCATTAAGTACTGTAATCTCTGTAATACTAATTATAGAACTTAAATTATAAAAAAAAGCATTGTTTTAAATACCAGTATTTATGTTACAATACAATTAGGGTATATTTTATTAAAATTGATTTAAAAAAAAAAATAAGAGAAGGCATTTAGTATTTGTTTATATATGTCAGAAATATATTTCATTGATGAAAGTTACTTTTCCTGTGTTTTCATTGATGAACGTTACTTTTCCCGTATTTTCATTGATGATAGTTACTTTTCCCGTATTTTCATTGATAATAGTTATTTTTCCCATATTTTCATTGATAATAGTTACTTTTCCTGTAATTTTGTGTATTAAGTTGACAGTGAAGTTTGTTTTGTATAATACATGTACTTATTCTAAGATTTGTGCTAGAAGACAAACCTGTAATGATTTTTTCTGTAAAAACTGTAAATAAAATTTTAATGTATTTTCTTTTTTTTTGTCTGTTTAATTCAAATTTTAAAATAAAAAAAAAGATATAGAATTTGTTTTATTTAATTATTATTACCACACCTCACCTGTGATCAGGGGGTTTCTGGGAGAATTATGAGAATTTATTTGAATAAATAAGAAATATAAAGTGAATTATTTTAGTCAAGCATTTATTGACAGTGAATGCACTCTTTAAAATTCTCAAGGGTCTGTCATGGCTGTGATCGTATGGTGTTTGGATTTACAACTACCTCTGCAATCATTGTCTATCACCACTGATGTTGGGAGTTCGAATCTCGAACAGGGCGATGTGTACAACATTATGTGATCAAGTTTGTCAGTGACTTGAGACAGCTTGGTGGTTTTCTCCTGGTTCTCCGGTTACCTCCAGCAATAGAACTGACCGCCACGATATAACTGAAATATTGTTGAAAGTGCCATTAAGCACCATCAAACAAACCAACAAACAACTTAAAAATTCTCTGGCTTTTAACATTCAGATGAAAAGTTTGAAAATATCAATGGTGTAATCAGAAGCTGAAGAAGTACAGACAATGCAATGGCCAAAAGAAGAAGTACAGACAACACAATGGCCAAAAGAAAGGATTCATTTTGTTGTTGTATAAAGCCAACTCAACAATTTTACAGCTATAGCATGATGAGAACAAGCTAGTTTACAATAAGATGATGATGATGATGATGAGGTCCACTTTGTACCAGACAAACAGGCTTAGTTGGAGTTTTATAGTGCTAGCTCACTGAAACAACAGTTCGACAATCAGACACATCATCTTCATTCTGAGTCAACCAGTCTTTGTTCTTTCTCCTTCATGCTGCATGCTTAAAAGAAAAATATTACACAACAAACTGAAGATTGAGCAAAATGAATCCCACTAAAACAACAAAGATGAACTCGGATACTCGGAACAGACTCGGATACTCGGAACAGAGAAACTGTTCTTTAAGAAGAGTTTGAAGATATGAAGAACAGACAACACATGATATCAATATAATATAGATTTCAGAATATTGGCATGCTACCCCAGAGTGGAAATTAGTCCACATCTATTTCAGAAATGCATTACAGAGCTAAATGTGTTTGATAGTATACCGGTTCCTATAGTACTGTACTCTGGTAACTAAATTAATAATATGGCAATGAAAATTGATTGAAATACACGAAACGATAGAACTCTCAGTACCATATATGATCTTACTACATGTATATGTGACTATTCAAAGAAACACGCATTACAAGCAAGTTTTTAAAATCATGCAATCATTACATTACTGTACAATAGCAATAATTTGTGTATGAGAACAATTTAAATCGTACACTTGGGTTTCAGAGATTTCCTTATCTTGTATCAATAAAAAAAATACTCGAAAAAATAGTTCTCTGATGCTGACATCATGAAAATGCTTGGCTTTTTTGTTATTGACGACTTATTTGCTATGTTTGGTAGAAGTGTTTTTTTAACAGACAGTAGACATTCCTACATATGTACTAATTGTGCTCCCCTTCTCGCTGATGTATTCCTTTATTTGTATGAGGCAGACTTTATGAACATTCCAGTAGCACCTGCATATGGAGTATATATCTCTCAGTTGATACGATATTCCAAAACTTATGGTTCCTATCAGGATTACCTTGATAGAGGGTTACTGCTAACAAGGAAGCTACTGAACCAAGGGTTCCTCTTGGTTACGTTAACGTTGAAGTCATCACTTCGAAAATTTTACGGTCGCCACCAGGACTTGGTTGACCGTTATGGAACAAATGATCACGGTGATGTTCCACTTGTCGTAAGGACTTCCTGGTCCTTTCCTCATTCATTACTTATCACCGGGTTTGTAACTAGATTAACACGACAGGTGTCACTAGTGGAGCAGGAACTGCTTACCCTTCCGGAGCACCTGAGTTCACCCCGGGTTCTAGTGGGGTTCGTGCTACTCGATCTTTAGTATTATGTGTATGTTTTGTAGATCGTTGTTTGTCTTTTTGTACTTTTTCTTCGATATACGGATTCTGATTACCTTTGTAATCTTCAAACTCTTCTTATGAATGCCTTCTCAAGAAATTGGAAAAGAGGCAAATTAGATATATATATATGATATCCTTTCACTAAATAATTCTAGGTTTGGTGATTTCGTTGATCACATCTATCCCAGTGAGCTTGAAATAAAGAATACCACAGATACAGATAGGTCTGCTTCATACCTTGACCTATACCTCGAAAGTTACAGTGAGGGGCGGTTAAGAACTAAACCTTATGGCAAAAGAGATGATTTCCATTTCACCATTGTGAACATTCCATTTATAGGAAGCAACATTGCAGCAGCACCTGCATAACCAGTATGTGTCTCTCACTTGATACGCTATTCCAGAGCTTGTGGTTCCTATCATGATTTCCTTGATAGAGGACTGCTACTAACAAGGATGTTACTGAGCCAAGTGTTTCGAGTGGTTAAGTTGAGGTCATCACTTCTAAAGTTTTACGGTGGCCACCATGACTTGGTTGACCATTACAGATTATCTGTGTCACAAAGGCCATGTGAGCTTTTGCCATCAGGTTTCGTCCGTCATAAACTTTTCACATTTTAATCTTCTCCTCAGAAACCACTGGGCCAGTTTAGACCAAACTTTAGTGGAATGGTCCTTGGATGGTCCCCTTCCGAAATTGTGTCCGGTGATCCCGACTTCCAACCAAGATGGCCACCAAGCAAAAAATAGAAAAAAGGGGGGATGAATTTTAATTGTCCATTGTTGCCTTAGTATAAGTCAAAATGAGCTCAAATTTTAACTGCAGCTATATGGCAAGGAGTAGTTTAACATATATTCTGGGTTTTTCTGTGAAATTTTTCGTTCAGCCGATTTACAAATGTATACCGATTATGCAAATTAGGCAGATTTTGAAAAATGATCACATGTAAATCTTCTCCTCTGAAACTGCTAAACCAAATTAAACCAAACCTGGCAGGGATGGTCACTGGGTGGGTCCCTTTCAAAATTGTGTCCAACAGCCCCGCCCTCCATTCAAGATGGCTGCTGTTACTAAAAATAGAAATTTCTTCAATTGTCCATTGCTGCTTTAGTATAAGTCAAAATGAGTTTAAATTTTAACTGCAGCTACATGGGAAGGAGTAGCTTAACATGTATTCTGGGTTTTTCTGTGAAATATTTCTTTCAGCCGATTTATACCGATTATGCAAATTAGGCATATTTTGATAAAAGATCACATTTAAATCTTCTCCTCTGAAACCGCTGCACCAAATTAAACCAAACATGGCAGGGATGGTCCTTGGTGGGTCCCTTTCAAAATTGAGTCCGACAGCTCCGCCCTTTATTCAAGATGGCTGCTGTTACTAAAAATAGAAATTTCTTCAATTGTCCATTGCTGCTTTAGTATAAGTCAAAATGAGCTCAAATTTTAACTGCAGCTACATGGCAAGGAGTAGTTTAACATATATTCCATTTTTTTCTGTGAGCCGATTTATACCGATTATGCATATTTTGAAATAGAAAAGAGGGGGGATGAAATTTTAATTGTCCATTGCTGCTTTAGTATAAGTCAAAATTAGCTCAAATTTCAACTGCAGCTACTTGGCAAGGGGTAGTTGAACATATATTACGGGTTTTTCTGTGAAACTTTTCTTTCAGCCGATTTATACCGATTATGCAAATTAGGCATATTTTGATAAAAGATCACATTTAAATCGTCTCCTCCTTCTGGGTTTTTCTGTGAATTTTTTTCAGCCAGTTTATTCCATTTAGGAATATTATGAGATAAAAATCACATCCAAATCTTTTGCTCAGAAATTTGAGTTGAAACGATCTTTGGTTGGCCCACTTTCAAAATTATGTGTAACACCCCCATTTTCTATTAACTTTAGATGTAAAATTGAAAACCAGCTGAGCGATTACAGGCTCCTGGGCGCCTCTAGTTCTTTTGGTCATTGTGTTGTCTGTACTTCGCTAAGCTTTTCTCAAGGCTCCTTTCTGGAATTTCCTGATGAAGAATTGCTGGCTGCTAACAAGGCATAGGAGCTACTGAACCAATGGTTTCCGGTTGCCATTACGACTTGGCTGAACGTTACTGAATATGTCACAGATGATCACGGATATGTTCCGTCTGACGTGACTATTATCCTGTCCTACATTTCCTTCCATGACTTTTCAGCATATTTTTAACAATATTTGCAAGACAGATGCCACTAGAAGAGCAGGAACTGCATACCCTTCCGGAGTACATGAGTTCATTCCCGGTTTTAATGGGGCTCGTGTTTCTCAATCTGAATTTTCTGCGTTTTGTAGATCATTGTTTATCATGTTGTCCTTTTTCTGTTGGTCTTCGTGCTGTCAGTCCAACTATTTACGGCTTCTGGGTACAGTTTGGTATCTTCAAACTTTTTCTTATATGCCTGTGATATAAAAATTAACTGGTAAACTACATATACCGGGTAATTGGATTTGGTCAGAATGCCTCATATATATCTTATTGATAGAGCCATGAATCTAACTTGTTTTGCACAAGGCAGGTCGCTGACTTTCTCCGGGTACTCCGTTTTCCTCCAGAAACAAAGCTGACCACCACGATATAACTGATATATTGCTGAAGGTGGCTTTAAACACCATAACAATGACAAGGCATTTCAATAAAAAGTGACGGGGTTAAACTAGTTTTATTGTCCTAAAATGTCTATCTTAATGAAATGATGCAGTCATGCAGGTGCTTTCAACATGCGAGTAAATCCTCACATATAACCGGGGTAACAGAGTTATTATAAAGAACGTTATCATCTTGAACATTATAGAAATGATGACGTCATCCAAGTAAACCCTCACATATCACCGGGGTAACAGAGTTATTATAAAGAACGTTATCATCTTGAACATTATAGAAATGATGACGTCATCCAAGTAAACCCTCACATATCACCGGGGTAACAGAGTTATTATAAAGAACGTTATCATCTTGAACATTATAGAAATGATGACGTCATCCAAGTAAGCCCTCACATATCACCGGGGTAACAGAGGTATTATAAAGAACGTTATCATCTTGAACATTATAGAAATGATGATGTCATCCAAGTAAGCCCTCACATATCACCGGGGTAACAGAGGTATTATAAAGAAAGCTATAATCCTGAACATTATAGAAATGATGACGTCATCCAAGTATACCCTCACATATAACCAGGAGAACAGAGTTATTATAAAGAACGTTATCATCTTGAACATTATAGAAATGATGACGTCATCCAAGTAAACCCTCATATATCACCGGGGTAACAGAGTTATTATAAAGAAAGCTATAATCTTGAACATTATAGAAATGATGACGTCATCCAAGTATACCCTCACATATCACCAGGAGAACAGAGTTATTATAAAGAACGCTATAATCTTGAATATTATAGAAATGATGACGTCATCCAAGTAAACCCTCACATATAACCGGGAGAACAGAGTTATTATAAAGAAAGCTATAATCTTGAACATTATACATAATATATTTAATCTTCGTGACACAGAAAAGAGAGCCGATGTCTTTATTCACTATAGGGCACGAAAACGTTCATGAAAAGATATCACTCTAGTTGACAAAAATTAGAAAGCATGGTGCTCATAGCATTCGGATCCATGCCAAACATTTCCAATTTTTCTAGCACGTTTGTAAGATTAGAAATATCGACTTCACTAAAATCATCCTCTGACATGTACTCCACCAGATCTGGAAAACTATATGTTCTATTTTCCAAGTCAGTGTTTTTTTGCCTCATTTTGAAATTCTTGATAAATTTCATATTGAGCATAATTACTTTATACAGCATTTTTTCATGTTCAGAACCAATGAATTGCACATGTTCCATATTTGAGAATTCTTCATTACTACGTTGAATATTTCCCAAACTTAACTGACAAAGATATCTCAGGAAATAACAATAACTGTCCGGGAAAATGTTAAATCCCATCAAATTGTTCCGAGTGTAGTCTTTTTCTCTGCTTGAAAACATACGATAAAGAAAAGAAATATCCTTTACAGTCAAATTTGAGTTAATTAAAAATTGTACATTTGTTGTGCTAAAGTAGTTCAAATTCTTAATGAAGTTCGGACAATTCATTGCCACGTGGTTTGGACATTCTGTAGACCTTCTACCGCCCCAGTGAATCACACGTAAACTTAAGCACTTTAAGACGATGTCACTGACTAGTAAACATTCCTTAAACTTGCCCTGATTGTACAACCAGGAAGCCAATAATAATTTACCAGAAGCAAGATCTGACCTGCAGCCTAAACAAATAAACTTCATGTATAGTTTACGTAAGGCATAAAGTGTTTTGTTTTCCATTTTTGTGTTGTTCGTATCAATGTAGTGACAAAGGTGCGCTAAAGAACTTGTTCTGACAACAGGAAGGCGTAGTAGTGATTTCAGGTATGGTTTATAATAGTCTTGTTTCAAACTGAATGTACTATCAATTATGAATTTGCTATGTGCCTGTAAGCCTAGAATTAATGCCGCAGTATCTATTTGATCTTTTCTTTTTTGTGATCTTTTCAAATCCACGAATTTATATGGGTCACTTAAATAACTTATCAGGCTACACATTGTTGGACTTTTCCGGGTCCAATTTAATCCACCTTCAGAAACCTCGCATAAAATTTGAAGTAACTTTTCTTTATCTGGCAGAGAAAACCGTCCATTGAACATATTATTTATCGGCAAGAAGTAGTTTGGACAGTTTTCCTCAAGGATAAACTGCAACAAACGTTCAAGGCACAAATGGAAACATAACACCATATATTTCGGATCCCATATTGATCTTTGGGTTTCTTCGATGACCCAAAATAAGGTTGTTTTTAAAAAGTAAGAACAAAGTAGCTCAGAAATGTCACCATGCTGGCTTATTATTTCTTTAAGAATTATCTTTAACATTCCATAAATCATTAGTTGAGTGTGGTTAAACGTGAATATAAGATACTTTTCTGCAAGAGAAAAAGAAAGTCTCCATTCATTTTCACTTTCATTGTCTACCTTGCTACTAACTGGTACAATATAACAGCCTTGTTTTACGATTTCGTTGATCATTTCTTGAGATGGCCATCCAAAACATCTCTTACGACAAATCCATTCTCTTGCTATTTCAGGCCATGATTCAGATTTCAAATATGGCACGATATCATAATCGTCCCCACAAGACGAAGAGGAGATCGATGGTCCATGAGGGAATATTGTGAATAATGATTTTAGATAAGGTAACAATGTAAATATTGTATTTTTCAGTGTAACACTTGGATAAGGACCGACCACTCTACCTTTGATTACACAATCCAATAAGATATACCCCGGATGTATATCTGGTATTAGAGAATCGTATCTAAAACTCAGAAATTCGGTTACATTTTCGCTATTGTTCTCATAGGCATTTCCAATCAATAACATTATATCTGTATCACTGCCTTTCATATCTAATCCTTCAGCTTTACTTCCGCTGATTAGCATAGTTGTTCCAGCCATACGAACACCAGGAGAAAATTGCTTTTCAAGAATCATACGACGTGCTCCTACCATGAATTCACTGCCAAGATAGTAAGATAGATACATGAACAGACTCTTCGACTCCATATAAAATTTGTCAAGCCGTTTTCTTTTTTTACCTGCAATTAATTACACAAATAATGAAACTGAAGTAGTGTTATGCATTAGATAAAAATCATTCATCTGATTGAAATTTATATGTTTCAAAATTTGTCAGTGGAACAATGTTGATCTATTGATGGTGATGTCTGCGATGACAGGGTTGTCTTCCCTTGAGTAGGAAAATGTTTGTCCACGATAGGTAGTCATTTTAACTATATGTATTAAATGTACGTGATTTTAATTCTCCATTTCCCTCACAAATTGAATCAGCAGTAATGAAACTAGTGAAAAAGTTTGAAGATACCAAATCGTAGAAGGACAGACAATAAAATGGAAAAAAAGACAAAAGTACAAGGAATGATATACAAAACACTAAAGATCGAGCAACACAAACCCTACAACAAAAAACACTAAAGATCGAGCAACACAAACCCTACAACAAAAAACA
>MJUT01014696.1:222510-253751 GCA_002080005.1 Gigantidas platifrons | reverse complement strand
ATTTTGGAAGTCTATATAATAAACAGTATAACTAATCATAGATTTTGAATATCAAAATAAGGCCACTCTTGACCGAATACGCATTAAGGATTAAACTCGTGGACGGAACAAGTTCCGCCCACTCGTTTAAATCCTTATGCGTACTTCGGTCTCTCGTGGTCTTATTTTGATATTATACTATATATCTTACGGTTCATTAGCAAATTTGAAAAGTTAAAACAATGGGAAAGAAAGCACTTAACAACAGAAACCCAATACACAACAAATGGATTACAAATATGACTGAAATAATTGGGCTCTCAAAAAATTTGAATTATGGTAGAGTATTATTTATTTTTTATTTACGCAAGAGTAAGTTTTAAATTGCACCTCATAAGCAAAAATCCATCGTATTTTTATTTTGGCAGGCACATGCCCCCCCACATGGGAGTGTTAACATGGGTTGGCTGATTATTATAATTTTATCCTGAACGGTAACATGTACGAACAAAGCATATTGTGCACGCTAGTTGGTGGGTAAATAAAGAGATGAATCACATTTTAGTACTTCTATACGGAAGTGAGCAATTTTACAACAAAGGGAAAACTATGGGGAGGAGGGGAGAGGGGGGGNGGGGGGGGTGGTGGTAATACAAGACAAATACCACACCGTCAAAACACTTTCAAAATCTAATAGAAAAATAATGGAAAGAGATGGAAAAACCCGAAGGCATAGGATATGGTCGGGCGTTCATACGAACCTTTGGAAACCAAAAAGGAGTATTAAAATAATTGGTTAATTATAACTATTTAAAGTCGATATTGTGATTGAACTATGGCTATTAAAGTCTAAATTTTTATCCCGTGAGTAAGACCATATCGCATCGCGAGTTTCCCTTCCCCTTGTCAAATCATGATTATGGGACTGTATGTATGACCGCTAACTATACTGACTCGGAACAGGCACTTCATCAAAATTAAATGTATTAAGTAAATGGGAATTAGCATTAATACGCAAACTGATATCCGCCATTTTGATTTTGTGAAAGACGTATTTTATTATATAGAATATTATGGTAAAGAAGTTCAACAGTAATTGTCAACCAAGCATAACAAATACAGCATATAATTTATTACATCTTAACAAATTTATTACACATATAAAATCAGTTTGTATTATTAGTCACAATAAATATTAAATTCTTACCTGTTTATATCTATTTCATATAGTGTGAACCGGTACATATATCAATATAATGTGTGTGGTCAAGTGTGTACTCAGATTTAACCTTAAAGTCATATGTCAAAGATATCACATGATTTTATGTATAAATAAATAGTAAAAGTTTTAAGTAGAGTCGATGCAAATTAAACGATTAAAGGATGATAACACAATCTAATGACAAGGTAGATGTCAAACTTAGTGCTTACAACGTGTTTCTGTAATAACCTTCATCAAGAACGTATATGTTCCAAGAAAGATAAGAAAGAAAGCCAAATAATCATCGTGTTGCTCATCTTTTTAGTTTTTTTTATTAATGTTGTCCTATTAGGTGTCTTTACGTTCTTAGTTCCGTGTTATGATGTCCGTAACGATGTCCGCATAACAAAGATGTTCGGTTCGTCCTTGCCTTCAGTTGTGTGGGTGGGGGGTGGGTGGGGAAACCATCGTAGGTAACACACGGTTGATTCCGATATGTTCCTCTCTCTCCATCATCCGTTGGTCAAATCGCTTGTAAACATTCGTACTCATGAATAATTCATAAGTCTTCGCATTACAAACTTCTAATGCGATTCAACCAATCAAATCTTTCCTTTCATAATGAGTTTGGTTAAAAGTTAAAAATGTCCGACCTGTTGCAAATATTTGGAGTGAAAAAATTGAGGGACTTTCTATACTGCACTACACTTCATCCACACATTTTCATGGGAGCATTCATTATTGACAGAACGATTTTTTAACTCCGATACCAAAGAGTTTCACTTTCATAAACGTGATTTTGATTGGTTAATTCGAAACTTTGAATATTCATGAGTACGAATGTTTACAAGCGATNAATCGTTCCTTTCATAATGAGTTTGGTTAAAAGTTAAAAATGTCGGACCTGTTGCAAAAATTTGGAGTGAAAGAATTGAGGGACTTTCTATACTGCACTACACTTCACCCACACGTTTTCATGGGCGCATCCATTATTGACAGAACAATTTTTTAACTCCGATACAAAAGAGTTTCACTTTCATAAATGTGATTTTGATTGGTTAATTCGAAACTTTGAATATTCATGAGTACGAATGTTTACAAGCGATTTGACCCAAGGGTGATGGAGAGAGAGGAACGTGTCGGAATCAACCGTGGGTTACCGACGATGGGGGGACGCTCATGTCCTATTGTGTTTTGTGTGTATGATGAGGTGTAGTGATGTTCAACATTGAGTACAGTAGTATCCTTTACGTCAAGTTCATTATGATAGATGCGATGTAAATAATGACAGAATCGAGAATTGTTCAGTGACCGAACGTCCTATATATATAGCGGCAACTGGAATTAAAGGTCTCTATCTATACTCTTGAGAGGCCCGTGAAAGAAGTCTGCCTCATAAGCGTGTAGAAACATATCGGTGAGTAGCAGACCACAATTCGTACCCATTGGAATACCAATCGTTTGTTGAAACACCTGTCCATCAAACAGGATAAATATGTCGTCGATTACAAAATCCAACATTTGAATGATCCCGTCCTGTTTATATTTATTATTAGATTTTTAGTGGCTTTGGACAAAGTAAGATTTGTTTCTACCTATAACAAGGTACTGACATCTTTATTATCCGTTCTTATTTGAGATTCAACATTACACGCCCATAAATGTACGTACACATTGTTCTTCTTCCCGTTCTATCTATGGTGTTGACTTGAAAAAGGTCGTTGACCCATCACTCAAGTATTTGTGACGTCCTCCAACATGACAAAATTATTAGTATATACAGTAAAGTACCAAAAGTGTGCGTATTTACAAGTGATTAAAATCAGGATAAAATCATCATCTTTTGTTCATGTTGTTCAACCACCGTAGTAGAGCTTAGTGAGTCTGCTCTTAAGTTCCTCACTCCTCCCTATGTCTAACAGTTCATCCGATAGTTGGTTCCAATCCCTGATGGTACGTGGGAAGAAACTGTATTTGTTAATATCTTTTTTCGGTCTGATTTGTATGTATCTCTTCGGATGATGGAATCTCGAAGTTCTCGTTGGTTTAATGATGTAGGATGGTATTTGTATCGCTACTGTTTCATGGATGGCTTTATGTAAAAGTGTGATACGGGCTATTTTTTTCCTTGTTGAAAGTGGTGGTAATTCCAGCTGTTCAGTAATGTTGTCACTGTACCAGGGTCTCTTGAGTAGTTGCTTTTGATGAAGAGTGCTGCTCGGCGTTGGACCATCTCAATCTGTTGAATATGTTTTTGGAGATGAGGGTCCCAAGCGCTGCTGGCATACTCAAGGTGAGGTCGGACAAGCGCAAGGTATTCTTGTTTCTTTACCTCCTCTGGACATGATCCTACATTAGTTAGTACACTCCCACAAATATACAAATTGTTCTTCTTCCCGTTATATAGTACACGTCCATCAATATACAATTTACGCTTCTTCAGTTATTACACTCCCATAAGACTTCGTAATAGTACATGTCAGTTCATATGACATATCTAATGATACATGTAGTAATTGTAATAGTGATTTAGATACAGAATTACAATAAATGAATTATCTTAATATCTTTTCTCCTTACATTTCATCTACGTTGAAGGGCAGAAAAAGAAAAGAAAAGAAAAAACAAAACAAAACAAAACAAAGAAAAAAAAAAGAAAAAAAAGAATGGCGGTGGAAGATATCAATTTGCATGAAGAAGAATTAGATGAAAGCTTTTAAAGATTGAACAAACATGCTGTTTACTACTTTATTTCTACAAATACTGTTCGGTTTTACTTTTAGAGAAGCTTATGAAGGAAAGTATAGTATTGCTCGCCTCTGTTCGGACGTAGATGATAACTAGGAAATAGATTACGTCATTCTATTTTTGATACGTCGAGGACATGGACACCAGAGGATCATCTTACTGACGAATTCCTGGATAAAATGTTAATTCTTCAAGGTAATGTAAATACAAATACTTCTTTAAAAAGAAGAAGAAAAAAGAGCACATTTTTTTCCAAACATATGGTAAATATGCCAATTATTATTTGTTTTATTATTATTACTGGAGCTTTACAGTGCACTTGTATTTATTAAAATTCTTAGTCATCAAAGTTTTATAGATATTTCTATTTGTAGAGATACCCAGTTTATACGTGTTTTATATTTAAATGTAAGCCATGTGACATGCATTGACAAATTACAGCTTGTAATACAATAATGAAAGAATAAGAAGAGTTTGAAGATACCAAAGGGGCAATCAGAATCCGTATATCGAAGAAGAACAGACAACACAAAGGCCAAAAGATACCAAAGGGGCAAACAGAATCCGTATATCGAAGAAGAACAGACAACACAAAGGCCAAAAGATACCAAAGGGGTAATCAGAATCCGTATATCGAAGAAGAACAGACAACACAATGGCCAAAAGAAAAAGTACAAAAGGACAAACAACGATCTACAAAACATACATATACAACTAAAGATCGAGTAACACGAACCCCACTAAAACTCGGGGGGTAAACTCATGTGCTCCGGAAGGGTAAGCAGTTCCTGTTCCACTAGTGATAATTTTACTACATCACATCAAAACAACCGTTAATTAATCAAACACTAGAATATATTTATCTTCAAAATAGTTTCAGTAGTTTCATTATTGTGGGTTCAATTCTATAGGAAATAGAGGTTTGAGAACCGACTACAATTCTAAAGGAAATAGATGTTTGAGAACTGACTACAATTCTATAGGATATAGAGGATTGAGAACCGACTACAATTATATAGGATATAGAGGTTTGAGAACCGATTACAATTCTATAGGAAATAGAGGTTTGAGAACCGACTACAATTCTATAGGATATAGAGGTTTGAGAACCGACTACAATTCTATAGGAAATAGAGGATTGAGAACTGACTACAATTCTACAGGAAATAGAGGTTTGATAACCGAATATTATGCAATAGGAAATAGAGGTTTGAGAACTGACTACAATTCTATAGGATAAAGAGGTTTGAGAACTGACTACAATTCTATAGGAAATAGAGGTTTGAGAACCGACTACAATTCTATAGGATATAGATATTTGAAAACTGACTACAATTCCATAGGAAATAGAGGTGTGAGAACCGACTACAATTCTACAGGAAGTAGAGGTTTGATAACCGACTACAATTCATAGGAAATAGAGGATTGAGAACTGACTACAATTCTACAGGAAATAGAGGTTTGATAACCGAATACAATGCTATAGGAAATAGATGTTTGAGAACTGACTTCAATTCTATAGGAAATAGAGGTTTGAGAACTGACTACAATTTTATAGGATAAAGAGGTTTGAGAACTGACTACAATTCTATATGAAATAGAGGTTTGAGAACCGACTACAATTCTGTAGGAAATAGAGGTTTGAGAACAGACTACAATTCTATAGGAAATAGATGTTTGAGAACCGACTACAATTCCATAGGAAATAGAGGTTTGAGAACCAACTACAATTCTATAGGATATAGAGGTTTGAGAACCGACTACAATTCTATATGATATAGAGGTTTGAGAACCGACTACAATTCTATAGGAAATCTCACTACAATTCTATACGATATAGAGGTTTGAGAACTGACTACAATTCTATAGGATATAGAGGTTTGAGAACCGATTACAATTCTATAGGATATAGAGGTTTGAGAACTGACAACAATTCTATAGGAAATAGAGGTTTGAGAACTGACTACAAATCTATAGGATATAGAGGTTTGAGAACTGACTACAATTTTATAGGAAATAGACGTTTGATTGATTGATTTTTGGTGTTTAACGCCACTTTCAGCAATATTTCAGCTATATCATGGCGACCAGTTTTAGTGGTGGAGGAAGCCGGAGTACCCGGAGAGAACCACCGACCATGGGCAAGCAACTGGTAAACTGACTACAATGCTATAGGTTATAGAGGTCTGATAACTGACTACAATTCTATAGGAAATAGAGGTTTGAGAACCGATTACAATTCTATAGGAAATAGAGGTTTGAGAACCGACTACAATTCTATAGGAAATAGAGGGTTGAGAACCGACTACATGACTTACCTCTAATAGTTCAGTCGATCTACGGAAAACATCAGCATAATTGCAACAGAAATCTCTTTTTGATTTTGTGGTAGTTAATAGGTTGCAAAAGTCTACAAAAATCTACATGGTGCGACTGCATGAAATAATGCTTTAAATAATACAATAGTTCGTCTGACATTACCTGCGCCGATAGGTGTCCATTCCTACAAGGGGAGATAATCAAGATATTGGACATATATATATATAGACAAAATGACTACTAGTAGATATCGTGGACAATATGTTCCTACTCAAGGGAAGATAACTCTATCATTGTAGCCATCACTTTCAACAGATCAACATTTTTCAATGCACAAACTTTGAAACATTAATCTTAATCTGATCAATGTTTTTTTGTTATATACAACATTTTTATTTTGATCTTATCTATAACACTACTTCTGTTTCATTCTTTGTATAATTATTTACAGGTGAAAAAAGAAAACGCCTTGCCAAATTTGATATGGAGTCGAAGAGTCTGTTCATGTATCTATCTTATCATCTTGGCAGTGAATTCATGGTAAAAGCACGTCGTATGTTTATTGAAATGAAATTTCCTCCTGGTGTTCGTATGGCTGGAAAAACTATGCAAATAAGCGGAAGTTAAGCTGAAGGATTGGATATGAAAGACAGTGATACAGATATAATGATGCTGTGTGGAAATGCTTATGAGAACAATAGTGAAAATGTAACCGAATTTCTGAGTTTTAGATACGATTCTTTAATGCCAGATATACATCCAGGGTATGTTTTAGTGGAAAGTGTAATCAAAGGTAGAGTAGTCGGTCCTTTTCCCAGTGGTGCAGTGAAAAATACAATATTTACATTATTACCTAATCTAAAATCATTATTCACTGCATTCCCTCATGGACCATCGATCTCATCTTCCTCTTGTGGGGACGATATAGATCTCGTGCCATATCTGAAATGTGAATCATGGCCTGAAATAGCAAGATAATGGATTTGTCGTAAGAGATGTTTTGGATGGCCACCTCAAGAAATGATCAACGACATCGTAAAACAAGGCTGTTATATTGCACCAGTTGGCAGTAAAGTCGACAATGTTAGTGACAATGAATGTAGATTGTCTTTTAATCTTGCAGAAAAGTATCTTGTATTCACGTTTAACCATACACAGCTAATGATATATGGAATGTTAAAGATAATTCTTGAAGAAATAATAAGCCAGGATGAGGACATTTCTGAGCTACTTTGTTCTTACTTTTTAAAAACAACCCTATTTTGGGTCATCGAAGAAACCAAAAGATCAATATGGGATCCGAAATATATGATGCTATGTTTCCATTTGTGCCTTGAACGTTTAATACAGTTTATCATTGATGACAACTGTCCAAGCTATTTCTTGCCGATAAATAATATGTTTAATGGAAGATTTTCTCTGGCAGGTAAAGAAAAGCTATTACAAATTTTATGCGAAGTTTTTGAAAGTGGATTAATTTGGACCCGGGAAAGTCCAACAATGTGTAGCCTGAAAAGCTATTTAAGTGACCCATATAAATTCGTGGATTTGAAAAGATCACAAAAAAGAAAAGATCAAACAGACACTGGGGCATTAATTCTAAACTAACAGGCACATAGCAAATTCATAACTGACAGTATATTCAGTTTGAAACAAGACTATTATAAACCATACCTGAAGTCACTACTGCGCATGCCTGTTGTCAGAACAAGTTGTTTAGTGCACCTTTGTCACTACATTGACACAAACAACACAAAAATGGAAAATAAAGCACTTTACGCCTTACGTCAACTGTACATGAAGTTGATTTGCTTAGGCTGCAGGTCAGATCTGGCTTCTGGTAAATTATTATTGGCTTCCTGGTTGTACAATCAGGGCAAGTTTAAGGAGTGTTTACTTGTCAGTGACATCGTCTTAAAGTGCTTAAGTTTACGTGTGATTCACTGGGGCGGTAGAAGATCTATGGAATGTCCAAACCACGTGACAAAGAATTGTCCGAACTTCATTCAGAATTTGAACTACTTTAGCACAATAAATGTGCAATTTCTAATTAAGTCACGTTTATCTTTAACGGAATTTTCCATTCTTTTCAGTATCGTGACAAGTTGCGCACAGGACTATACACGGAACAATTTGATGGGCTTTAGCATTTTCCCTGACATTTATTGTTATTTCCTTAGATATCTTCGTCACTTAAGATTGTGAAATATTCAACGTAGTAATGAAGAATTCTCAGAAATAGAACGTGTGAAATTAATTGCTTCTGAAAATGAGAAAATGATATATAAAGTAAGTATCTTAATGATGAAATTGATCAAACATTTCAAAATGGACCCAACAGCAGTCGAATGGGAAAGCGACACAGTAATTTTTACATATCTGAGTGGAAGTGATATTTCTAATCTTACAAACGTGCTAGACAATCTTGAAATGCTTGGGATGGATCCGAATGCTATGAGAACTTTGCTTTCTAATGTTTATCAAGCACGGACTTAAGAAGTAAATAATGGAATGTGTTTTGAGTTTTAACATGGGTTGGCGGATAAAAATGTACTAATATCCTGCCAACCCATGCTTCCATGAATTATTTCTATTCTGATATGTCTAATACGGTAGTGCCGTGATATTTTGATTGGAAGACGCTAATATATAAAGGATGTGTTGCGATAAGATCCTAAATCGGCCCATGGAGAGGGTGTAAAATTATATTTTACAGAACCATATCTTTATTACTATTTTTCGAAAGGCCAATGTTATAAGTTTTTGAAACACGAACAGTTTTTATATAATATTGATGTACTACTCAGAAATATGTTGGCTTTTTACACCACTATTGGTCAGCATTACTATTAGGCCTATGGTAAAATGTAATCAACTGACCCCTTTTAGCTTAATTTTTTACTATGCCTTGCACGCGGAATCAGCTTGACATTAATACAATACGTTATGTACTTAATGAGAAGGGTACATGCAAAATATCTATCTGCTTCCGCGTGCAAGGCATATTCAAAAATGAGAAAAACCGCAAGTTTTAATGGGTTGCGATCAGATGCTAAGTTGGCCCAAAAGGAGACTGATTTTTTTTCTCCAGTAAACTGTGCTACACCATTATATTTCTAAAGCCTATTCATTTTAGTCTTCAGAATATATAATACTAATTTGGTACTCTGGCTTGTGATTGAGAAAAAACTTGGTTTTTGACCCCCCCTACTCTATGTGATGAACATTGCGCCTATGGGAAAATGTCCAGAAAAGGCATTGTCCTGACTAAATTTTCACTATGCCTTGCATTCAGAACACGCTTAATAATTATATCATAAATCAATTATATCATAGGTAGTATTCATGCAAAAAATATATATGGTTCCACGTACAAGGTATATTGAAAATTTTAAAAAATGGTATATTTTGTGGGTATAATGCGTAATTGCTTTAATATAGAATGTGTACATTATTCATGCCTATGTATGTATGTACATACTTTATGGAATAAAATTATGACTGCACCACCTTACTCTTGTGATACACTTATAATGGCTATACACAGAGTTATCTACTCTTGGCAATGTGCCAAAATGGCGGAAAAGGTGCTGAATTACCCTTGTTGCAGATTTAATGTTTTTTCTTCGACTCCACTGTTTTCTATACATAGCAACCTATACAACAACCTAATATTCCCCGCGAATAGCAACAACATGAAAGCATGCAGTATTCAACGTTACAACAAAAATCATGACGTCATCGGTATATACGTTGTCTGTTTATCCCAATTTTTAAAAATCTATCTAGTGGAACATATGCAAGGTCTTACACCCAACAACATCTCTCTGCCGATGGATCCTATGATATATTTGTTCATCGACATGATGATGGTCTGCTTCGAGCAAAAATTCAATCACGCCACATTTCCTCGAAACAGTATTGTCTGTGGATATCATATGATGTTTGCGTACAACCATCCATTACAGGCAGGCATTGTCAATGTAAAGTCGGTGCCAGAACCATTGGTTGCTGTGCTCATGTAGCTGCAGTTCTTTGGTATCTTGGGCACCAACGTCACGTTGCAGACACAATATCATTACTGACGGATCATTCACGACACTTCCTGAATGCAGCTGATGTTGAATGGAATTCAGATGATAGCGATATCGGCTTCTAGTTGTTCAAATTATCACGCTAATCAATATTTTATATATAATATTCACCCTATTAACGAAATGTAACAGTATAACACGTTTCTATATTGTTTAGCAGATTGCCAAAACATTGTATTGCTGCACCCATTGTAAACCGTGTTGTACACACAAGCAAAATGAAACAAGGCCACACGGTCTGCGCATGCGTGGTTTGAACTTTTTAATACATTATAATAAAGTAGAGGCATATACCTTAATATTTGGGCATATTTTATTTAATTCCACGTTGGGCCGAAAAACCGCCTGATCGCAACCCATCCTTACGTTTTCGGACAATGTCGCACACAATTTATGCTGCCAAATTCGAGCAGACGATAACTTATCAACATGTACTTTTACAACAGGAAAGTCAGTCACATGTACTTTTTCGACGGGAAAGTCAGTCGTATTGATGGAGCATCCGTGACAATAATATTGTGTTTGCATGTTTTAATTCCACATACTATTAATTTTAGATATGTTGATTATTTTCAGTGAATATAGATGTTTAAAACGTTAACAACCGTGTAAATAAGTTTATTTTGTGATTTTATCACCTGGCTTAAATGTGTACCGTGCATCTGCTAATTTCATGAGATTTTTCCATCTCATTAATCACTCGTTTGTTTGCAAAAAATACATTACAGGAACACATTAATCGACAATACCTACAGATTAAGCAGAATCATTGCTGATGGGTCTGTAGTAAATATGAACACTGACGTGTCGCTAGATGTAAGGGTATCGTCCAAGGATAAAAAATAAAAAATAAAAAGATACAAAAAAACATACGATTTTAATTAGATAAACCTGGCACTATTTACAAATGTTCTTGTTATTTTTGTCTCAGAAATATCAAAAGCTGACATTGGGGGTAGAAAGAGTATTGGGGGTTAAGGTCACGGTGTTTAAATCTAGATATTTGTAAGAAAACAGCAGACAATAATATTTCAGGAAACTATAGTCCTATTTATATTTTGCCTGCATGTTTCGTCAAAACAAAATAATAATTGTCAGTACAGGTATTAATAAGTAAAATACAGCGTGTAGTAATTGTCACATGACTATGGAGAGAATCGTTTAACTGTTAACTTAAGATGGAATTTATTCATTTGATAGTGTACACGGACACAGTGAAAACAGTGCTATTCTCAACTTTTTTCCCCCTATCTATAAAGTATAAGCAGAAGTTGTTGGCGGAGTGTAGTCGTTACCACTTTATGTGATAATATTTGTCAATGACTTGCGACAGATTTGCTGTTTTTCTCCGAGTAATACGGTTTCCTCTACCATAAAGCATTCCATACAACGGACATTTCGTGTAGTTAAACACCAATTGCAAATAAGAAAAAACTGAAGAAACCAAAGGGGTAATCAGAAGCAGTAAATCGAAGAAGGAGAGACAACACAATACCCAATAGAAAAAGGACACACAATGATATACAAAACATTACACAGAAAACTAAAGATCGAGCAGCATGAAATCCACTAAGTTAGCTCTCAATAATCTCATAGAATTAGACATTTGATAATTTATATTTTGCGATATACTAGCATCTAATGGAGACATTTTGTAATTTATATTTTACGATATACTAGCATCTAATGGATTCATTATATGTTCATTTTTCAACCCATCAATTAGCAATGAGCTTATGAGGAGAAATGTGGTTCGTCTTAAGCTTACATGGCCTCCTAGTCATAAAACTTTCGTCCTCCGACCTCGTACTCAAAAATCGTCAGCACGTTTATTTATTGAATATGCCATTCTGATTGGATATTTTACGAGTACACACGAAACTCGTACTCAAAGATTAATGACCGCAATGTCTAAGTGAAAGGCAGATCAAAATTTGTCTCATGTTAATAAAGAACATAGACAGGAAAAAATAGATGTTGTCCTTATACTGTGAAAACAAAGTTGAAGATTCAACTCACTTCTTTATAAATCAGCTCACTTCTTTTTAAATTGTTCTTTAAATTTAGCTTTTAAAGAGATTTTATTCCAAATTTGTGAAAATCATTACTGTATATTAATTTAGATTAAAGGAATTCTTAATAAAAACAGAGACATGTACTATTCCTCGAATTTAATCTTGTGACATTATTAACAGGTGTAAGAAGAGTTTGAAGATACCAAAGGAGTAATCAGAATCTGTAAATCTTTTGCAATTTACTTGCTCTTTTAATAAGAATAATAGACATTTGACAGAAATTGGACCAGAAAATAGACAAAAACGAGAAAATGAGGAGTTGCATACCCTTTCGAAATTGGTTAAGGCTGTCATGTCATTGATTCAAATTCGAATCATCAATCTCAAAAGGTACAAAAGCGACATCTATATTCAAAGTTGCGGGTGTTATTGACACCCTGTCCACTATTCACGACACAAGTGTTGTTGTTACTGTAGGAAGAATAACTTGCAGGTACCAAAGGGAGGTAATCAGAGTCGTAAATCGATTAAGAACAGACAACACAATGGCCAAAAGAAAAATGACAAAAGGACATACAACGATCTACAAAACACACATAAAACTAATGATCGAGTAACACGACACACACCAAAAACAGGATAAAAACTCGGAAGGGTAGGCAGTTCGTCCTCCATTATTGACACCTGTCGTGTTATTCTGGCCCCTGGCAGCATATTTCTTTTTTTATCTGAAGAAAGCATTACATTGATTGCTAAAAGGTAAACTTAACATTGGACACCTCACAACCTAATCCTACATATTCATCAACTACTCCATCAAAAGAGAAAATGATTGATAATCACATGTCATTTGCCATAAAAGATGGAGAAAATCATCTTCCCTCAATTGTCCTTGCAAACATCAGTATCTCAAGAGAGCTTCCGAGTGTTATACCAAGCCACTTTCTAAACTTTCAACTTATATTCTTATAGCTGTCACAACGTGGCTCCAAATCATCTTACCAGTTTCCCTTGTATTGATGTAAATCAAATGTGAATATTTAAAAACTGAAAAAAAACTTGCTGGAGACTTTAATTTCTCGATTTCAGTATGTTTGCAACAGCATTAAAACATTTGAGTTCTCTACCTTATATACCACCATTCCATATGCGCAATTACAATCTAGTTCGTTTTGTTTTTGTTTTGTTTTGCTTTGATTTTTTATTTTTATTTTTTTTATTTTGTTTGTTTGTTTGTTTGTTTGTTTTTGTTGTTGTTGTTGTAATTTTCCATTTTTACATACAATACAGACATTATAATTCATTTACACTACAAGACATTGCACACACTATATATTGGCATTTTCCGATCTGGATATATGTATATTTATTTATTGAATCAATACCTATGTTACAAGTTATCACCTATTTGTACGTAATACGTACCTGTTTCCATGTGTGATAAACGAAGAAGTGCCCTATCCATATAAGTGTCCGGGGCAAATAACAGGTTATTTTGCCCTGCGTCGATGACATCATTGTGACGCGTTGGCAAACATGACGGACGAGGCGGCAAACCGATACAGCAGAGATGAAGATGTAAAAGAGAGAGTGACATAAGAATGACCAAGGATGGGCTATGAACAGTGGGATATCTCCGAAATCCAGAAGATATTGGAGTCGAAGAGATGAACATGTACGTTAGAATATTGTTTTCCGCGCGCACGAAATCCAAACCGGATTACGAACTGATTCATTATAGGATTAAGCACTGTTTGTTTTAGGAAATTATCTATGTATAAACTCCGGCAGCTCGCTCACAAACTGAATAAAGTCCGAAGAACTTTATGTAAAATTGGTGAGTGAGCTTCCGGAGTTTATACATACATAATTTCCTAAAAACACAGTGTTTAATCCTTATAATTTTTATTCTTGGACATCGTGTTTGTTTTCGACGCTAAATACTATTAAAGAAATACACAAGGAGAGCCTCAAACAATTGTAGCGTTACGGCGTAGGAATATGAAATAATGTCGCCATTTCAGCCATCGTCGAGTAGCAAACGAACCTTCCCACAATTCCTTATTGGGATTAATTTACGGGTAAAAGGTACATAAATGTATACAAGTTTCCATCAGTATATATATCTTAGTGATGGGAAATGTTGATATTCACGCCGTCGTGTCGACTATTTAGAACTATTAAAATAGATTAGATTAAACATATTTTATTGCTAAATATTTTAACAATTGGATTGGACACAAATTATACCAATTTACAAGGGTCCTCTCCACATAATAAATAATTACAATAGTACATGCGTCAGCAATAGTAAATTACAATATACATATACAACATTATAAATAAATTCTTTGAAAAATAAAGAAAATGGAGATACAACAACAAAAAATACAAAACAAAAAGCATGAAATTATATAATATAAGCATGTTTTACCTTACTTGTATCTGGGATGGAATTGATAGATTGATTAAAAAAAATACATATTGGAGGGGGAGGGGGTTGTGATCATAAATGGGTAAAACGTTTTGTTCGTTTGATGTAAAGTTGTACAGATTTGAAAATTTGTAGATTTTGCATATCAGTTAAGGTGTCATCGCTAAAAAGTAGGACTTCAATTTTTAGTTCATGAAGAAAAACTAGTCTTAATTTCAATTCTTCTCTTGCTTCGTTGTAAAGAAAACATTCTAATATAAAATGAATTGCATCTTCAAATGCACTACCACATATACAGCCTGGATCATTAGCCAAATGCACACGAAACAGATCAGCATTCAAGCTACTGGATCTATGTCTCAGTCTAGTGTGAATTATATTTAATATTCTACATCCAGTATTGTAAAATTTGGGGGATTTTATTGTTTGATTTTTAGTTGCTTGTTTGAATCTATTTAGAGTAGGGGCATTTCTTAATTGTGGACTTAATTTATTCCATGATTTAATAGTAGAAGGGAAAAAGAAGTTTGCGAATAATTGTAATCTAGTGAAGGGATTTCTAAATTCGGTTTGGTTGCGCAAATTTAATTCATTTTCCTCTCGTATAAAAGGCAGTAAACAGTCATGTAAATATAATGGACTATCATTATTACGTATTTTGTAAAACAAGTTTAATTTTCTACTATGTCTACGAGAATGGAGGGGTTCCCACCCAGTTTCAAAATATAGGGATTCTATGCTTGCAAATTTTGGCAACCCAGTAACAATTCTAGCAGCTTCGTGTTGTATTTGTTCAATTTTATTTAAATCCAAAATAGTATAACCATCCCACAGTTCACACGCATACTCTAATAATGGCCTTATATAAGTAAAATATAGTTTTTTGAGATTTTCCCTGTTAAGTTTAATTTTGAATTTACGTAGCATAGACAGTTGACCAGATGTGCTTTTTAATATATTTTGAATGTGACAATGCCATTTACAATTCGATGAAAACGTAACACCCAAATGTTTATGATTTTCTACAAATTCAACATCCTCATTATTGAAAAGTATTTGAGGTTTAATATTTCCCTGATTTGTTGAGAATAGCATACATTTAGTTTTTTGGGGATTAAAATCCACTAACCATTTTGTTGACCAATTGTAAATTTTTATCANATCTGAATTTAATCTTTGTTCAATTTCATTTATATTAGAAGATGAATACGATAGTGATGTATCATCAGCAAACAATCGTGAAAGACTTTGAATATCTTCAGTGATATCATTGATATATAATATGAATAGTAAAGGGCCTAACACTGATCCTTGTGGTACCCCACCTTTAACGTTCCCTACTTCTGAAAGACAATTCTGTTGAATAACTTTTTGATTTCTGTCACTTAAGTAATTTTCAAACCAACGCAACAAATTCCCGGAAATTCCATAAGCTTTTAATTTTTTTAGTAGGCCACGGTGCCAAACTTTATCAAAGGCTTTTGATATATCACAAAATACAGTACAAATAACTTCACGATTTTCTAATGATAAACAAATATTGTGGTAAATTTCAATAAGTTGGTGCACGGTAGAGTGTCTGCTCATAAATCCGGACTGATATTTATAAATAAGAGAGTTGTCCAGTAGGAAATTGAAAATATATTTGAAAACAACACGTTCAAAAACTTTCCCAACACAACTAAGTAGACTAATAGGACGATAGTTTGATGGGTCAGATTTTATACCTTTCTTAAAGAGTGCAATAACTATAGCCGACTTCCAAATTTTTGGAAATTTTCTAGTTTGTAGGGAATAATTAAATATTAATTGGAGGGGTTTACAAATTGTAGAAGCCGTATTTTTTAACATACAGTGATTTATCAGATCGCTACCTACTGCTTTCCCGAGCTGTAGACATTCAAGTATGTCCTTAACTTCATCTGAAGTTATATGTAGAGTGTCTATTCTATTACCTGTGCGATCATGAAAATCGGGGGTAGGAACATTAGAGTTTTCTATTTCAGTTATGGAGCAGAAAAATTTGTTTAATATATTGGCTTTATCCTCATTATTTATTACGAACTCACCAGAGTCCAATTTTTGCAATGGAGGGATATTTGGGGAATGGTTACTGTTCCCCATTAATTTTTTTACCAATTTCCAGTATGATTTTGGATTGGACTTACCATTTTTATCTAACATATCATTAGCATTGATGAAAAATTGCTCTCTTGCATACTTTATCATATTGTTAACTTTGTTCCGTTGGGTCTTATACTTACGTAGAAGAAAGGAGGAACTATTTTGTTTTACTTGTTTATGGAGTCGATCTCTAATGCGCATTGCGCTTCTTATAGATGAATTAAACCAAGGTTTATCATTTGGTCGTATTGTAATGATTTTAACGGGAATATACATTTTTACAAATTCAATAATTTTATTTGTAAATTTAATAGACATTTCATCTATGTTTTCACTAGAAAGTAAAAAGCCCTCCCAGTCGAACAGACGAATTTCGGAATTAAGATTGATAAAATCTGCATGTTTATACAACCATACTTCTCGTTGATACTTAGCTTGTAAATTGTACGGAATTCGTAAAGAAGCAGAAGTGGCATCATGATCATTTATATTTCTATCAATTTGTATAACATCTGAAAACGATATTTCACATTCATCTGAATAAATAATGGGATTTAGTAATGCACCAAACCTTGTTGGTTCATTAATACAATTTCTAAGGTTAAAATTATACATAATTTCATTTAATCGATGGTTGGTCTCAATTAAGAGATCAACATTCAAGTCACCCGTGATCACCACACGAGAAGTCGACTCGATAGCTTTTTCGACAGAATAATGAAAATTGTCCCAGAAGGGGTTTATAGCACTAGGTGACCTGTATACCACACATACTAGAATTTTATATCTAGGAAAACTAACTTCAATCCATATTAATTCTCCATTATTAAATTCTAAATCATATCGTCGAGATGCATGGAGATAATCTGCAATATATATTAAGACTCCGCCACCAAAACAGTTCCTATCATTTCTAAATGGTTCTAAATAACCAGGTATAAGAATATCTGTTGTACTTACCTTATCATCTAAATGACTTTCTGTTATACAGACTATGGAGGAACCTAGATATATTGTTTCTAAATATTCAATTTTATTTCTTACGCTTCTAGCATTCCAGTGAAACACCGTTAAATCACTTACTTTGTTGTCTGGTCCGGGGTTTTCTGCTACATCATTACTTAACAAAAGGAGTTATAGTAGAAAAAAGTGAATGATAGGTTTTGTTCGAATGGGTCTCTAAAAATAACTTTCAGGATAGATGGGAAGGTTTGAATTGTTTTCTGAAGGAGTACAATTAAAAGCAAAAATTAAAATGGTAGAAATCTGAGGGATTTAAAAAGACATTTTTTACTGACAAGACAAGATCTGCAATAAAATAAGCCTATTGCCATTCTGTAAGCAGTCACATCATTATCCATTGTCAAATACAACCCATTCTTTAAACAGTTGACAATAGGTTATAGTGAAAACATGTACACCAAGTTTGATCACAAGAAAAAGAACTATTATACAATTCAAGAAAATAAGGAAAATAAAATAAAACATAATAATATAGAAGACTATGTACAGATTCGAGGTGTATTTCGAAATTCCTGGGATCATTTGCCTTGAGAAGAATATAAAAATATTAAAATAGAACAGCTACAGCAATTTCCGTCAATAATAACCCTGTCCAGTCAACGTTTACTAATAATAAATCTGTTCAGCAAAGCATTATCGATTTTGATACCCACAATACCCAACTCCAGAATAGCACTATTCCCCATACTCAAATATCCAGGAAAATGTGGTAATAATTTGTTGTGGCACAAATGATAAAATTGGACCTCTGATTTATATTGAAAAAAAGGATGTTTAATAGCAGTGATAAATATGGCGAATTATATAGCTGACTTTTACACATTATTTATTTTGTAGTTATTTTGATGAATAAACATAAATTCTTCATTTATTTTAAGTTTATTTCAGTGACCGTTAAATATGTGATAAACAGATTATAACATGATATTTTCCATATATGCTCTGATATCATCCCTCGATCCATATCAGCCTTCGGTTGTCGCCATGGGCTGATATGGGAGTATCGGGATGATACCAGGCCCGATATGGAAAAGGCTATATTATAATCTGTTTACATTTGTATCACATATTTAACCATTACTGAAATAAATAAATTGTAATTAATGAATTTATATAGATTCTCATTCAGTTGCCCGTGGGTTACGATATTTCTACACTCAAGAGAGTTAAATTAAAATCTTAACCACAAACCGTCAGGCGAGTGTTTAAATTTTTAATTTAACTCTCGAGAGTGGAGAAATATCGTAACCCACATGGGCAACGGAAGGAGAATTTTTTCTCCCATTATTTAACACGAACTTTATTTCAAAATCCTTTGGCGGACCTCTACACCATTCTGTTTGCTAGTACACGAACTTGTAACGGCTTTTGACACGTTGACGGTAATTATAACTAGAATTTAAAGAGAAGTGTATTTGTTTGCTGAACATTAGAAGATTATTAAATAAATAATGCCAGACAACCATGTGAACATTTGAAACTAAATGTGTTACAGTAACGTTCTAAGATGGAAAATTTAAAATGACGTCACGATTTTTCATGACGTAAATGTGCCAAAATCGACGACAATAAATAAATAATTTTCTGCCAGACTGCTGCAACAACCCTCAGGAATTATGTGAGGCTACATCTTATATCAACAGATTTTTAAGTAAAGTGAAAAGAGACAAAACAGTATTATGACCCTACAGGTTATGACCTTTTTCTAGCCAATTACCGATTTGACAAAATGCGGGGAAAGGCACTAGACACTTCAATCATCTAGAAAATTACAGATTTTTCCACCACTGATTCAGCGGGGTTGAAACGCCGTAATTATGGCAGAAATGTTCATTCATCAACATAACAACAAAATAAATAACGTGTATAAATTAACAAAATAATTCACAGTATTTATCACAGGTATTGAACATAACTTTTCAATAATTATATATCAGATTTCCAATTCTTATCATTTGTGTCATAATAAATTATTGTCACATTTCCCTGGATATTTGAGTATGGAAATTGTGTTATTTTGGAGTTGGGCAAAATGGGAGCAAAAACGATAACGTTTTGCTTATTAGAGTTATTATTAGTAACCGTTGACTGGACAGAGTTATTACTGATGAAAATTAGAGTATCTGTTTTATTTTCATATATCTCAATAGTCGATACGATGGCGTAAATATCAACATTCGCCATCACTAAGATATCTACTGATGGAAGATTGGATACATTTCAATGAATCGGGCTCGTAAACCTGTTTGAATTTCGTGCGCGCTGAAAAAAAAATCTTGCCAGGTGCATGAACATGTCCTCGATTCCAATATATTCAGGATTACGGTGTTCTCCCACTGTTGATAACCAATCCTTGAATATCCTTATATTACTCTCAGTTTTACGTTTTGTATTGATATTTTTCATTTCCGTTTTATCGGTTTTTTGTTTGATGTTTGCTTATGTGTCACAATGACGTCATCGATGCAGGGCACAATAACCGGTTATTTACCCCGGATACTGATATGGACCGGGAACGTCTTCGTTTATCACACATGTAAAACAGTACGGATAACATACAAATATGTGATAATATATATTTACTACATATGAAATAGTCATGACCAGAGCGCCAGATAATTTTCCATTTTGATGGAGTTATATCCCCTTAAATTTAGGAAATAGGAATATTCTTTTTGTTTTATTTACTCATTAAAAACTCTAAAAACTTAATCAAATATTAGTTTTAAAATGTGATTTTGAATACACTGGGTTTTTTTTTGTGGTTTTTTTCTTGTTTTTTTTAATAACCCATGAATGTGACTATATTCTGAAGATTGAAAAGAAAATCATTAAAAAACAAATATTTTATTTTAAAACATTTTACATATTTCCCTGATCTGGAGCGCTGCACAAAAATCAAGACTATATAAATGTTGACCAGTTTCTTTCATGCTTTGTGATGGTGTCTGTCAATAATGTATTTATTTTTTCTACATTTTCTTTACTTTACAATTTGCATTTGAAAGTTTCAATTGTTGGCAAATGATTAGACCATTTACAGCAGTGGATATACTACTTGGTAAAAAGTAATATGACGTGAACGATCTAGAGTGGAAATTCTTCAATATTTGTATTGAATACTGTATTTTTGTTTATTTAATTCAATAGATATTTCAAGGGCTTCTTCACGTAAAACTACTACTTTTTGCCAAAATACCTTTATTATTGGGCATAGCCATATATAAGGTAATATCGAGTCTGTGGCATTATTACAGAAATTACACTGATCTGATTCTATCAAAAAGTTCTCTGAAACTGATATCATCAACATGTTCGAGTTTTTGATTTGATTGACAACATATATGTTATGTTTGTTGAACATGTTTTTTAACAGAAAGTCGGTATACCTATGGGTACAACTTGTGCTTCTCTTGTCGTTGATTTGTTATTTTATTCGTATGAGGTTGATTTAATACAGGGGTTTCTCAAGAAAAACGAAAAGAAGCTAGTCCGATCCTTTAATTTCACGTTCCGCTAAATAATTCTAGATTTGGTGATTTCGTTAATCGCGTCTATCCCATTGAGCTTGAAATAAAGGATACCACAGACACAGATAGGTCTGCTGCATACCTTGACATACACCTCGAAATCGACAGTGAGGGACGGTTAAGAACGAAACTTTACGACAAATGAAATTATTTAAATTTTCCCATTGTGAACTTTCCATTTACATGTAGCAATATTCCATCGGCACCTGTTTATGGAATAAATATATCTCAGTTGATAAGATATTCCAGAGCCTGTGGTTCCTATGAGGATTTCCTTGATAGGGGGTTGCTGCTAACAATGCAGCTACTGAATCAAGGGTTCCTCTTAGTTAAGCTGAAGGTATCACTTCGAAAGTTTTAAGGGCGCCACCAAGTGATAGTTGACCATTACGGAGGAACTGTGTCACAAATGAACCAGGATATGTTCTGTTTGCTTAAACATTACGGAGTAACTGTGTCACAAATGAACCATGATATGTTCCGTTTGTTTAACCATTACGGAGTAACTGTGTCACAAATGACCCAGGATATGTTCCGTTTGTTTAACCATTACGGAGTAACTGTGTCACAAATGACCACGAATATGTTCCGTTTGTCGGAATCACAATCTGGTCCTTTCCTAATTCATGGCTTATTATCATTGTTTGTAACATGAGCAACGCTACGGGTGTCACATGTGGAGCAGGAGCTGCCTACCCGCCCAGAGTACCCCGGTTGATAGTAGGTTTGTGTTGCTCGATCTTTTGTTTTCTGTGTAATTTGTGTATATCTTTATTTGTTCTTTTGTCCTTTTTGTTTTGGTCATTGTGTTGTCTGTACTTCGCCAAACTTTTCTCAATGCTCCTTTCTGGAATATTTTGCTGAAGAATTGCCTACTGCTAGCAAGGCATAGAAGCTACTGAACCAAAGGTTTACGGTTACCATCACGACGTGACTAAGCGTTACTGAATATGTCACAGATGACCACGGACATGTTCCGTCCGACGTGATTATTATCCTTTCCTACATTTCCTTCTATGACTTTTCACCATATTTTAACAATAATTGTAAGACGGAAGGGACTAGAAGAACAGGAATTGCTTACCCTTGTGGAGCACTCCAGTTGATTCCTGATTTTTAGTGGGGTTCGTGTTGCTCAATCTTTCTGTGTTTTGTAGATCATTTTTTGTCTTTATTTTTCTTCTATTAACGGCTTCTGGGTACCCTTTGGTATCTTCAAACTTTTCCTCCTTGTGATGTAAAAAATAACTAATAAATTATATATAATTGGATTTGATTGTAATACCTCTGATCTTATTGATAGATCCCTAATCTAACTCCTTTTCCATATTGCAGGTCGGTGCTTTTCTCCGGTTTCCTCCACTAATAAAACTGACCGCCACGATATAACTGTTATATTGCTGAAGGTGGCGTTAAACACTATAACAATAATATTAACTCTTACCATTTGCGTACTGACAATCGACACAAGACCACAATCAATAAATTGACTATTTTGTCTGTCTTTGAGTTCATTGTGGTTTTTATGGATCTGTATGTGCATTGTAGGCAATTCTGTTATGGCTGCTGTGCGTGATTGTTGTTTAACGCCAACTCAGCAATTGGTCAGCTATATCATGGCGAGAACACACGCTTAGTTGGATTGTTTTTGTGCTTGCTCACTGAAGCAACACTCGCAGATAGACATGTCACGCCACTGATTCCGAATCAACAAGTTTTTGCTCTTTCTCCTTAATGTTGCGTGCTTAGCGGAGAAGCAACAAATACCAATTTTATTGCCTTTGGTTTGAACCAACTGCGGCTCGAACCCACGATCTACCACATTCAAGACGACCACGCTAACCATTACACCAGCGATGCGGTTGTTATGGCTGCAGGTTGGTTAAGAATATTGAATGATATCACTATTACAACGATGATGTTTAGGAAACAAGATATAGTCGTCTAAATAAAGGAATTTTATTTGTCTATTAGCCACATAGGCACAAGTAGCTCTTTAATTTTATAGCACGTCTGCAAACTGACACTAGATACGTTTGATATCGAGAAGCTCTGGTAGACCAGGTAACGTCGTGCAGGTAACGTGACACACTCCAAACACGTTACCATTTATATTTCAAGGCCAGGTGAGCTTAAAAATGAAAAACAAAAAAATAGCACACTGTTAGAATATTTCCCCAAATCATATAGAAACATAGTAGGCAAAATCGACACCCTTATCACACCTATCCATGTCCGCTCATGTTCTTAGCATGGAAGAGGCATTTCAATAAAAAGTGGCGGGGTTACACTAGTTTTATCGTCCTTAGCTTTCTATCTTAAAGAAATGATGCAGTCATCCAAGTGCGTTCAACATGCGAGTAAACCCTCACATATAACCGGGAGAACAGAGTTATTATAAAGAAAGCTATAATCTTGAACATTATAGAAATGATGACGTCATCCAAGTAAACCCTCACATATCACCGGGGTAACAGAGGTATTATAAAGAAAGCTATAATCCTGAACATTATACATAACATATTTAATCTTCGTAACACAGAAAAGGGAGAGCCGATGTCTTCATTCATTATAGGACAAGAAAATGTTCATGAAATCATATCACTCCAGTTGAAAAATATTAGAAAGCATGGTGCTCATAGCATTCGGATCTATCCCAAACATTTCTAATATTTCTAGCACGTTTGTAAGATTAGAAATATCGACTTCACTGAAATCGTCCTGTGACACGAACTCCTGAATATCTGAAAAATGACATGTTCTTTTTCCCCATTCAGTGTTTGCTTGCTTCATTTTACAATGTTTAATCAATTTCATATTAAACATAATTACATTATGCATCATTTTTTCATGTTCAGAACCAATGCATTTCACACGTTCCATTTCTGAGAATTCCTCATTACTACGTTGAATATTTCCCAATTCTAACTGACAAAGATATCCCAGGAAATAACAATAACTGTTCGGGAAAATGTTAAATCCCATCAAATTGTTCCGTTTGTAGTCGTTTTCGCTTTTTGAAAACATACGATAGACAAAAGAAATATCCTTGACAGTCAAATTAGAGTTAATTAAAAATTGTACATTTGTTGTGCTAAAGTAGTTCAAATTCTTAATGAAGTTCGGACAATTTATTGTCACGTGGCTTGGACATTCTGTTGATATCTTACCGCCCCAGTGAATCACACGTAAACTTAAGCATTTTAAGACGATGTCACTGACTAGTAAACATTCTTTAAACTTGCCCTGATTGTACAACCAGGAAGCCAATATTAATTTACCAGAAGCAATATCTGCCCTGCAGCCTAAACAAATAAACTTCATGTATAGCTTACGTAAGGGGTAAAGTGTTTTATTTTCCATTTTTGTGTTGGTTGTGTCTATATAGTGACAAAGGTGCGCTAAACAACTTGTTCTGACAACAGGTATGCGTAGTAGTGACTTCAGGTATGGTAGATAATAGTTTATCCTCAAACTAAATATAATATCAGCTATGAATTTAATATGTGCCTGTAAGTTTAGAATTAATGCCCCAGTATCTATTTTCTTTTTTCTTTTTTGTGATCTTTTCAAATCCAAGAATTTATATGGATCACTTAAATAACTATTAAGGCTACACATTGTTGGACTTTCCCAGGTCCAATTTAATCCACTTTCAGAAACCTCGCATACAATTTGAAATAACTTTTCTTTACCTGGCGGAGAAAACCTTCCATTGAACATATCATTTATAGGCACGAAATAGTTTGGACAGTTTTCCTCAATGATAAACTGCATTAAGCGTTCAAGGCACAAATGGAAACATAACATCAGATATTTCGGATCCCATGTTGATCTGTGGGTTTCTTCGATGACCCAAAATAAGGTTGTTTTTAAAAAGTAAGAACAAAGTAGCTCAGAAATGTCCTCATGCTGGCTTATTATTTCTTTAAGAATTATCTTTAACATTCCATATATCATTAGCTGTGTATGGTTAAACGTGAATATCAGATATTTTTCTGCAAGAGAAAAAGAAAGTCTCCATTCATTTTCACTTCCATTGTGTACTTTAATACCCATCGGGACAATATAACAGCCTTGTTTTACGATTTCGTTGATCATTTCTTGAGATGGCCATCCAAAACGTCTCTTACGAAAAATCCATTCTCTTGCTATTTCAGGCCATGATTCACATTTCAGATATGGTACGAAATCAAAATCGTCCCCAAAAGACGAAGAGGAGATCGATGGTCCATGAGGGAATATTGGGAATAATGATTTTAGATAAAGTACACATGAAAATATTATATTTTTCAGTGTGCCACTTGGATAAGGACCTACCGCTATACCTTTGATTACACATTCCACTAAAACATACCCCGGATGTATATCTGGCATTAAAGAATCGTATCTAAAACTCAGATATTCAGTTAAATGTTCACCATCTTCACCATTGTTCTCATAGGCATTTCCACGCATCATCATTATATCTGTATCGCTGCCTTTCATATCTAATCCTTCATCTTTACTTCCGCTGATTTGCATAGTTGTTCCAGCCATACGAACACCAGGGGGATATTTCTTTTCAAGAAACATACGACGTGCTTCTACCATGAATTCATTGCCAAGTTGGTAAGATAGATACATGAACAGACTCTTCGACTCCATATAAAATTTTGTAAGCCTTCTTCTTTTTTCACCTGCAATTAATTATACAAATAATGAAACTGAAGTAGTGTTACACATAAGAAAAGAAATTAAGATAACATGAACATATATCTGATAAAGAACAATATTGATCTATTGATGGTGATGTCAGCGATCACATGGTTGTCTTCCTCTGAGTAGCAAAATGTTTGTCCACGATACATTTTAACTATATGTATTAAAAGTACTTTACACTGTTGTCATAGCATTAATATTTGTTTTCGTTTACAATTTATTAAAAAAAGAAAGGTATTATTGTAAAAACATATACGGAACAGATGCGTATTTATGTATGTAATATCTACAGTGTGCTCTATACTAAGACAAGTTTGAAGATACCGAAGAGGGAATAAGATTAAATAAATCATAGAAGGACAGACAGTATGATGACCTAAGGAAAAAGACAAACTAAGGTCATCAATACGCTATATATTTGCTGTTATTGCTAGTGCATGCGTTGTACTAGAAAAATGTATAAAAAAGAGATTGAAAACAAATGCCTCAAATTCATATGAGATGTTAAAACAGTTAAGATTAAATGAAACACTATGTTAGGTTATTTTGAAATGGGAAAAGGGGGGGGGGGGGGGTTAAATATGATAGATAAAGAAAGTTACTTAAGATCACTGAGATCATAATGTCCGGATACGTAGATTTGTCAGTGGAGAAATGGACATTTGAAAATAGATACAATATAAATCCTTTAGACAATTTGGTAAGAAATGGCTGGTATTGTCAATGAATATAGAATACAAAACATTAAAGATTATTTACGACATATCTCTGAATTTTATAAAGAACAATTAAAAACCTGGATAAATATGGGTGGGGGATAAAAAAAACATTTTTCAGTTATAAGAAAACAGTTATATTGGGAAACAAATATACAACGTTTAATAATAAGAGTTTAATGTTGTTCAATAATCGGATAGATAGTGATTTAATTAACATCCATGAAATTTTAAGAGAAAATGGGGAAATAAGTCAAAGCGCTGAATTTATTTTCCTGAAAAAGAGCAATACCTAATGAATGGTATGATACATTACAGGCTCAAATCTCTATCAAAACTGTGGTAAATTTTCATTAAGGTAAATTCATAGATATATTTATATGAATATAGAGCAGTCACAACTGTCCAACAAATATTGTTATAATGAATACATCAATGTATTTTTTTAAACCTATATGTATCAATACATGGTTAATTTTTGCACGATGGTGTTTAACGTCACTTGCGGCAGGTCCGTGGTTTTCTCCAATTTCTTCCACCACTAAAACTGCCGCCATGATATAGCTGAAATATTGCTAATATAACACCAACAAATCAATCAAAAATCATTAAATCGTATGTTCAATATTTGTGAGAGAATATATTACTTGAATATGCCGGGTGCAAAAACTTAACGATAATAAACTGTTATAACAAAAAAAAAAAAATATTGAAATATATTTATGTATATATACGAATTCAAGTGTTATTTGCTTATTTATATAAGAAAATATTAATATGAAATACTTCTTTAAGTAGCAAGAAAGCAACAAGCATTTTGAATAAAAATATCATATTAAAAACAAATTGGCAATCAGATTCCGTAAACCGAGAACAGACAGCACAATGGCAAAGGGAAAAGGGGCAAATGGACAAACGATAGTCGACAAAATATGACGCAGAACACTAAATATTGAAATAATGAGTAATTATAGCATTCAAGAAAATAGTGAATAGAGTCATCCACCATCGAACCGCATCCTCAGTATGGATCATTAGTAGAAATTAAAATTGACACCACACAAATCTTCATATAAGATACTCCACACGTGACTAAGTCTTGAATGCAAAAAATATACTATTTATATAATAATGTGGTCTTGTCCCGGTAATATACCAAAATATTACCCAGGTCTGAGAGACATATTACCAGACCCGAAGTAGAGGGTAATATATCTCTCATACCTGGGTAATATTTTGGAATATTACCTGGACAAGACCACATAAATATCATTATTATACTGAGTGTCTAATTGTCCATGTAATATGCCAAAATATTACAGTACCAAATATCACTACAGGAACTTACACGAAGTATAATAATGATCTATATCAGGCATGACAGTTAATAGAGGTTTGGCAAGATAAAAATTGAAGATACCAAAAGAGAAATGAGGAGCCGTAAATCGAAGAAGGGGAGACAATACAATGGCTAAATAAAAAAAAGAGACAAAAAGACAAACAACGACCTACTAAACACAGAAAACAAAAGATTGAATAACATTAAATCAGTGGTGAGTTCGGAGCCGTGGTAGGGTAAGCAGTTCGAAGAATGGTAATTATGTGTTTTGGTAAATTTTGTTTCCCTTTTTTAGCTCACCTTGTGGAATAAGCATTTTATTCAGGAATTCGTCCGTAAGAAGATCTTCTGGTGTCCACGTCTTAGATGTATCAAAAATAGAATGACGTAATATATTTCCTTTAAGAAGAGACGGTCCACTATCTGATTCTATATCTGACGTTCTAACTCCATCTTTTGTTGGTTGTTTATCTCTTGTGTTACAATGTAAATATTCAACGTTATTGACGTGAATGTTCACAGCCTGATTATGTTGTAACTCGGAACAAATACACGATCGTTTGTTAACAAAATCATTTACAAAGCAATATTTGGCAGAAGATGAGCAGCAACATCTATACAGTTCGTGCTTATGGTCATCAGTATCTGTCTTAGGATACCAGATGTTTCTTAGACAATGAGTTGATGTTGAAGTGTCCTTTCTAAAACGTTGAGCTACGAAAATGTCAGACATCTTTAATAAATTCTTCATAGAACAATGTTACAGTTTATTATGAGTTATTTATTTTATATTTCACCATGACTTAAGTATGTATTAATAGTTATCATCTACGTCGGAACAGAGACAAGTAATACTAGACTATCCATCATAAGGTTCTGTAATAGCAAGTAGTAAACAACATTTGTGTTCAGTCTTTAAAAGCTTCCATCTCATTCTTCTTCATTCAAATTGATATCTACCACCGCCATTGGTTTTTTTTTGTGTTGTTACTTCCCCCACTTCGAGTAACTAAAATGTAAGGAAAACAGAAATTAAGATCAGTCATGTATTGTACCTTTGTCGTATAGTAAACCTTCCGCATAGCAAACCTTCCCCCGGAATGTTTACTGTATAATAATTCTATTCTTACTAGAATTTATCAATAACTCGTAATCTGATTGGATATCGTCACTTATTCTACGTCATTCGAAAGGAATTTATAAATCAATATTTCCGTTTGCTGTACTACTTTTTTGTAGCGTTACGGCGTAGGAATATGAAAAAATAATCCACCAAGAATTATTAGTATTTAACGTCGAAAACAACACGATGTCCAAGAATAAGAATTATAAGGATTAAACACTGTGATTTTAGGAAATTATGTATGTATAAACTCCGGCAGCTCACTCACAAACTTTACATAAAGTCCTTCGGACTTTATTCAGTTTGTGAGTGAGTTGCCGGAGTTTATACATAGATAATTTCCTAAAAAACAGTGTTTAATCCTATAGTAAACCTTTCCCTGGATACTTTACTATATAGCAAACATTGCCCCATCCGTAGCCGATCACCCCCTGGATATTTTGCTATATAGTAAATGTTCCCCTTAATCCGGATAATTACTATTGATTCGGAATTTAACACCTTAATCGTGTTAATTTTAATTGTTATCTACGATTTTGTTAAAAAAAAATTAACTGTCCATAAATGGTTTATTTAAACTATCATTAAACAGTTATGCTGCAAAAGATACGATTGGTGTTCTTTTTTTTTTGGACAAAAAAAACCCAAAACTATCGTTAACGGAATTATTGTCCGGGATGACAAAAATTCAAAGTGAAAGTAACAGCGCCATCTAAAATGGAAGTTCGGAACTCTCGGGGTTTTAGCTTTGAGGTAAGGAAAATACTGTTAAGAATCAAACACCTCAAATTGTCACGCTCGTTTAATGATGTTGTTTGAATCTTAACGTTTCCTAGCGTATTCGTCCAATAATTCGGTGTTTAATCTTCATTTTATGAAGGTCAGTACGGAAAACGACAATAATTTTGGGTATGAAAAATTACGATTTTGGTAGACAATATGCCTTTAACTGTATCCGGTTATGATTAAAAGGTAAAACAAAAGCACATGCGTTGCATTAAAAAAATGTACGGAGCCATTTTGCAGTATAATAGCATATATTCCCCCTATTATACGTAAATCCGAACCGTTTACGGTTAGGTAGGAAGGTTTACTATGCGGAATAAATACTATATAGTTAACGTTCCCCCATGTAAATCTTCCGAGGAGTTAATCTACTATGGGGGAGGTTTACTCTATGACAACTTCACATTCATCAGTAGCAATATTCTGCTGTTTTAGATAAACGTTAAAGAAAACCGAAGGGGAAATCAAGGATGGAGAAACTAGCAATATTGCGTACAGAAGATACAGGACCAAAAACAAACAAACAAACAAAGCAAAAAAATAAAAATACAACACAGAAAACTAAAGCGATGAAGAAAAGCAAAATGTTGGAGATCATTACACGTAATCATACACACAAAACACAATAAGACATGAGACCTACTACAAACAACTGGACGAACCGAACATCGTTGTTATGAGGACATCGTAACGGAACTAAGAACGTTATGACACATAATAAGGAACTAAAAAGAACGTTAACACGATAATTATTGGCTTTCCCATCTTTCTTTGATCGTTCTTGATGAATGTTATTCCAGAAACAAGTTGTGAGCACTAAATTTGATATCTACGTTTTCATTAGAATGCTCCGTATAGATTGTGTTATTATCCTTTAATACATTTCTCTGACGTCACACTATTGCTCGAACAGTGGAATATTTTAAGAATCTACCGTACTAGTATATTCTTTTGTTCTTGAATAGATGATCTTTAACCTTTTACTTTTTTAGGCTTAAAAACGTGATATACATATATTGGGACTTTCGGGTATCGAACCACTGCTACGCTTTTTCAAGTCTACTTCCCATCTAACCACTCGGCTACGATGACCACACTACTATGCTCTA
>MJUT01014696.1:193757-218270 GCA_002080005.1 Gigantidas platifrons | reverse complement strand
CCGGAGAGAACCACCGACCATGGGCAAGCAACTGGTAAACTTTATCACTTGCGGATGCGAGTCGAGTGCACCTTTTTTGTAATTTACTAAGCCGTGCGCGAACCCACGCCGTATTGGTGATAGGCTTGTATGAGTTGTTAGATCCAGCGACTTAACTCATTGAGACACCCGGGCCCCTTAGTTTTTAAAAATTTCAAGTGACTGTGATGAGTCAAACGTCTATCATTTAAACAAAAGTATCCTTTTCATCGGGGTTCGTGCACATGGGCTTGTTACGATTTTTTTCATCTCTTGACTACTCTAAAAAAATACATTTTTGTACACATGAGAGTAGTCGAGGGATAAAAAAAAAGACATCGACCGAGACTTATACCTCAGAACTGGTGACAGCAGAACCAGAGTTCAACATAGGTTCTTCAAGGAGAGGTCCAATTACATTATTAATGACACTCTCAGAAACTCCTTCCAAAGAACAGCACAAGAATGGAACCACCTACCAGACACTACAGTTGGGACCAGCTCCATAGAGGAGTTCAGGGCTAACCTCCAACAATAGGTTAGCCACGCCAACCAGTGTAAATAGTTTTAAGGGTTGACAACTGAATCAATATTGTTTGAAAAAAATCATCTTTATACTCCTACTCGGTTGTTTTGAATCATTTCCATTCCGTCAAAATTTTATTATTTTCGTCTGCCAGATCACATGATTTCGATGGAACTGCTGGCCCTGAGTTTCCGGTGTCAATGTACACAACAAAAACTCCAATCGATATGTACCGTTTTAACGTTCGATTCTCAAGTTAAAAATATCTTAACATTTTCTGTAAAAGACAGATATCAATTAAATTATTTTATTTGTATCAAAGACTTCAACGCAGAGACAAATAATTCTTTAAAATTAAATTTGTTTTCTTTCTTTATTTGCGGCTGTCAGCATCATGAAAGGAAAACGATCTGCCTTTATGTATATATTTCTTATATAAGACAGATAGTGGGGTACCGAACACCAGTATTTATTCAGCAGTTTCCTTGGCGTCTCCATATTACAATTACTTATAATCTACCCATCTACGACTATGATATGCTGACATCACAGTAATAGCGTAAACACCGGAAGTCGCCTGCCAATTTGTTCAGACGTCAAGACACGAAAAAGACGGAACGTGGACGGAATTGACATGACTCGAAACAACCGATTTGTTTTGAAACTATGAGCGACATGATCAACGAAATCGTGTGACGACAGCTTTAGGGGCGAAACAAGAAGGTCTAACGATTGTCCATTTTTTAAATAAATTAATCGTTTCATGTACGGTTTCCTTTCTATTTTTTGGGGTGATTATTTTTAAACTGGATAGTTATTTTTTATTCAAATTAAAAGGCTGTTTCCTGTACTTCACTCTGTAATGATCATTTATCAAACATTAAGTATGTATTCTATAGAAATACATCTATTTTGATAATAGATACAACCTATGTGATAGAAAATGGCCTATATATATATACAAGATGTACTTTAGTCGGAACTAACTTTCGTGACGTCATAGGTTAGGAATGTGGGGAAACCCCAGTGACGTCTTTGTAAACATTGCGGAATCTCCGTCAGGAAAATCTCAACGTACTCGAGATTTATCTTACTAATTTTAAATATAAAGACATTCTTTTCACATTGCTGGGAACTGCACCGTTCAATACATAAACAATTATTCGGCAACCAACTGTAAATCGCCACCAACTTGAGAAACGCAGGGCAATGATTGTTTACTCTAAACAGTGTCAGTGACAGCGATCATGAAATGAATGACGTGACGTAACAATTCTTGTGTGACGTAAACTATATAGCGATTGTCATTCTTTAAATAAATTAATCGTTTCATGTAAAGAAGCTGTACGGATTCCTATTTTTTGTTTGTTATTTTTAAACTGGATACTTATTTTTTATTCTAATTAATAGGCTATTTCCGGTCATTCTCTCCGATTGTCCATTCTATGCTGAAACTTAAAAACCACTTCCGGTTGGTATTGTTAGTATATTGATTCATCTCCTTACACACATGTTGCTGTTTAGCTCGCATCTTGCGATGCTCGCTACTATGTGGGAATAACATACAAATAACCTTAACACTTAACGCCTATACTCTAACCGTAACACCACCCCAACCCCGGGAAAAGAGTTCGTCCTCGAACTAAAAAGGGAAGGAACACCTACCTAGCAGAAAACCTACCTATACCTACGAAAAAAACTATTCCTAGGTGATGGTGCTGCTTGTCCAGGTGTCCCTGAGATCTAGGATGGTTCCGTCTGGAAAAGTAGAACGCTCTTCCTTCATGATGGTTTTGGTTCCTAGGGGAGTAAGGTGTCTTGTATAATTACACTTCTGTCTAGATCTACAGATATTTACTTGATATTGTAATGTTTTTGCCAGGGGATGTTTCAGATAAGATGACGGCGCTCCGGCAAAGAATGTACGTGGATCTAAGCAACAGTGTTCATAAATTTTCTTGGGATTGTCAATGGTAATCGGTACTGGTTTCTTCCAAATGTTGGTTGGTTTGGTACAATCGATTTCGGCTGTTAGAGATGTAGTTGGAATAATTCTGGTTTTAGGTTTCCTAGTTGTTAAATCTAGTGGCTGTTGCTGGTTGTCATTGTTAGTGTCAGTGGTAAGTGTTGCGGAAGCAGGTGTAGTAGAGACTGAAGTTGAAATTGGGCCTGAAGTTCTGACGGAGAGATATATTGCCATGCAGGTAAGTTGACTAGTTGTTGAAAGAGGTGAGACTGATGAAGTTGGTGATGGCAAGGCTAACATAGCTGGTGATACTGATGTTGCTGGAGAGACTGAAGTGGTTGGTAATACTGGTGTAGTTGGCCAGACTGATTCGTGAGCAGACATAGAAGAAACAAATGAAAGGTTCATGGCTTCAGATTCAGATACTAAAGGATGGTTAGAAGGTGGTGACACAGGTGCTGTAGACTCAGAAGTGAAGTAGCTTTCAGCAGAACTCACTGGTGATGTTGGTAGGTATCTGCTGAACAGCTGGTCTGATTGTATTGCAACGTCTTCTGGTAACTGCACTTCAGGCTCACAGAGCTGCCTCATTGGGGATGGCGTACGAGGTTCCATCCTCAAGAGGTCGGCAAAGTCTGGCATGGACTCGTCCAGCATCTGTGTCAGCTGTCGTGTAGTGTCTGTATCCCAAGATCCTGTTGTTGAAGTAGTTGTTGCCTGGGGCTTATTTACATATACGGCTGACTTCACCTGTTCCTGGCGTTGTGGAGTCTGCTCAGGGATCAATCTGAGGTACTTCTGATGTATCAATTCGTGCTTCCTTACACGGTATGCCTCTGATGAAAACTTGGTGTAGGGGCACCAACGGCAGCTCACTGTGCCTGTATTCTCATGGCTGATTCTGGTGTGCATGTTAGGCTGGCTCTGCCTTGGGAAGCGCCTCCCACAATCATCACATTGAAAGTCATATATACCCATATGTGGTCCTGATGAACTCATTTCTGAAAAATATGAAATGTAAATCTCATAAATATACAATGTATATTGTCAACTGCACAAAATTGTCATAAATGACACACTATCATTATGAATAATGATAATTGGTAAACATTCATAGTTAGCATGTGATGGTTCCTCACTGGTATTATGATGGCAATATCAATAATAAAAATAAACAGAACACATTATGTTGTAAATGTTACAAGTCGAAGAACAACAATCAGTCATTGGTAACATAACATACAATCCATCAAAATAAGCACAATAATTCCGCATTATATAGAATAACGATGTGCTAATGAAAGTTTCATCATCAGCTGGTTATGTGACATTAAGATCACTGGTCTTTGTAGTTTGTGACCTTACAAACTTCAAAAATGTGTGTAGTATAGGTAACCTGTTCCTAAAACGACACAAAAACTGTGTATGCACCTATCCTTCACGTCGGTATCTCCACATTTATATAAGAGCAATGTCAAACTTGTTGACAGTGCTAGGTCTACCAGTTACCAATTACACCGGTTAATCAGATAAACTCGTTTAGTTTAAACATATTTTATTAATTAATTCAACATAACATTACAATATTCAATATATATACATAACATAATCAGAAGTAATCAATAGGATTGAGAAACAAGTTACAATAACTTATTTTAATCCCTATCCTTAAGAAGAAATTTATTTATAATAATAATGTAAATCTCTAAGGGGAAGAACATAGAGAACAAACTAAAAATATTTTTATATAAATTACAGAACGTGTAAAATGATAAAACAAATACAGTGATCTTGTGTTTGATGTAAAAAATATTGATGCAAAGTAATTAAAAAAAAAAAGAAGAAAATAATAATAAAAATAATAAGAAAGAAATAAGGGCACTAGGTACTGCTGATGTTAGTTGAAACGTTTGCTTTTTACTATAAAGTTTTGTACATTTAAAAATAAACTCGTTTGGTGAGTTGTTTCACCACATCAGGAACAATAAACATGTCATAAGCATATATAGCCGTTCTATATGACATAGCACTATTATTCGCATAAAATTGTTTAACGACATGAAATCAATGTCCCTGGCATCCTGGCCATGGACGAAATGCAAAGGCACTTCTATTTCCATATCGTTATAGAAATATTACGCACATCTTTCACTAAAATAGTAGCCACTAGCTACTTATGCAAAGGTGCTATTCTAATATCATGCGACATTATCAGAATATTCAACATTATAATCGGTTGAACCTATCATGATATCGGAACATATACACAAATATGCTATGAACTAATAATATGTTCTCGATATCGGAACATATACACAAATGTACTATGAACTAACAAATTATGTTCTTGGTATCTGAACATACAAATAACATAATGTAAAACTATGCATAACACTGTCCGGTCCGTCCAACATTTACAGGTCAGTTTATACTGGTAAAGATTACAATTGGGTTTTACTTCTGGTATTAAAGGATGGTCCCTCCTTTGGCTGGTACCATTTTTTCATTGTTCCTAGATAAGGTTTTAGCCTATTTACATGGACTATTTTAGGTACGGACTTGGGTCCCTCTTGTATTTGATAGAGGACATTGGACATAACTTGTATTACAGTATAAGGTCCAGTCCATTTCATATCAAACTTTTTAGACCTTCCTTTATATTTCCTAGGGTCATTCAACAAAACAGCTTCACCCACTTTATAATTTATGGGGGAACATTTTAAATCATAACGTCGTTTCTGACGTTCAGCAACATTCACTAGTCTGTCACGGACTATGGTATGCACTTTTTCCAGGCGATCAGTTAAAGTTTTAACATAGTCGGGTACTGGTTTAGATACACTAGGGGTATTTAGACACCCAAAATAAGGTCAATCGGCAATTGGACTTCACGACCAAACATCATAAATCCTGGAGACTCTCCTAGGGTTTCATGTATGGCAGATCTATACGCCATCATAAGGAAAGGAAGGTACTGATCCCAATCCTTTTGGTTTTCGGACAAAAATTTGCTTATCATTTCTTCAATGGGTCTATTGAGCCTCTCGACTAAACCTGAACTCTGGGGGTAGAATGGGCTGTTTCTAGTTTTGTCTATTTTCAACTTTTTACACATTTCAGTGAATAACTCGGAAGTAAACTGGGCCCCTTGGTCTGAGTGTATCTGTAAAGGTACACCATACCTACATATGAATTCTGTGACCAGCTTATTAGCTACAGTTTTGGCTTCAATATCAGGTAGGCTATATGCCTCCGCAAATCGAGTGAAGTAATCTGTTATAACTAGGATATATTTATTACCATCATGGGTTTTGGGTACAGGTCCGAGAATATCAAGTGCTACTCTCTCTAATGGTTCACCAATCACATATAGTTTCATTTCAGCCCTGGTTTTGGGGTTTTGTATATTCCTTTTTTGGCATTGCTTGCATTCTTTGCACCACCTTTGGGTAAATAAAGTATACCCAGCTCAGTAAAATCTTGGTCTGACACGAGACATGGTCCGTTTATAAGTCAAGTGCCCTGCTGTTTGGTCATTGTGTAATAACTGTAGAACCTCGTCTCTAAAAAGAATGGGTAAAACATATTGTAATTTAATTTCTCCTGTGGTATTATCAACCCACTGTCTATAATGGACTCCCTCTTTTAAAACAAGTCTATCCCATTGGCTCAAATAAGATTTATGGTCTTTACTTAGGTGGGAAATATGAGCCCATTTTGGTTTTTCACTATTTTGTTTCCAATCATGAACTATCTTTATAACAGGGTCATTAAATTGAGCTTGCTGTAATTGCTCTAAGGTTTTGGCATTTACCCAGTTTGTTGAAAGTGTGGTAGGCTCGGTTTCATCATCAGTGCATATATCTATGCTTCTAAGCGTGAGTTTCTCATTTTGGGATATTTCCTCCAATGTTTCTTTTCTTTTGCAGTGGCTACAATCACTGCATGGTCGACGGGACAAACCGTCAGCATTACTATGCTTTAACCCAGCCAGATGTTTAATAATGAAATTATAGGTTCCAAGAATTTCGAGCCATCGTGCCAATTGGCTTTCAGGATTTTTGAAGTTTTGTAGCCAGTTAAGTGCCCCATGGTCAGTTCGTACCATAAATTTGGCTCCTTATAAATAATGATGAAAATGTTTCACCGCAAGGACAATTGCCAAAAGCTCTCTCCTAGTTACACAATATTGTCTTTCGGTTTTGGACAATGCTTTGCTAAAATAAGCAATTACACATTCTACCCCAGACTCACTCATTTGGGACAATACAGCACCCACTCCCGTGCCACTGGCATCGGTATCTAGGATGAATTCTTTTTCCATATTGGGGTATGTTAAAATGGGACTGGTAGTTAATGCATTCTTTAAAATGCTAAATGTATGTTCACAATCTGTAGTCCATCTGAATAAAACATTCTTTTCAGTTAAACGGTGTAAAGGTCAGGCTATTTTGGCAAAATCCTGAATAAATTTTCGATAATACGAGCAGGTGCCTAACAGGCTGTGCACTTCCTTGACATTGGTTGGAGTGGGCCAAGTTTTAATCGCTTCAATTTTTACAGGGTCAGGTGATATTCCCTCACTATTAACAACATGTCCAAGGAAAGAGACCTTTCTTTGAAATAAGAAACATGTCTTTGGGGCAATTTTAAGGCCTGCATTACTAATACGGGTGAAAACATCTTGGAGCCTGGTCATGTGCTCCTCAAATGAACGTGAATAAACAATAATGTCATCTAAATAAACAACACACGTTTCCCATTGTAAACCGGATAGTATGTGCTCCATAAGTCGGGAAAATGTAGCTCCAGCATTGCACATGCCAAAAGGCATACGATGAAATTCAAATAGACCTTTACTAGTAACAAAAGCTGTTTTAGGGGCATCACGAGGGTCAACACAGAGCTGGGGATATCCGCTAGCAAGATCAATGGTACTGAACCAAATGTTTCCCCTTAGTGAATCCAGACAATCGTCTATCCTTGGTAAAGGGTAAGAATCTTTGATTGTTACACAATTAACTTTCCTATAATCAATACACAACCTAATAGAGTTGTTCTTTTTCTTAACAACTACAATTGGGGAGCTCCAGGGAGATTGGGACACATGAATAATATTATAATCCAGCATTCTCTGGATTTCATCTTCTACCTCTTTTCTCTGGGCTAAGGGGATCCGTCTGGGGTTTTGTTTTACAGGCATAGCATTCCCTGTATTAATTTATGTTGAACAATATTGGTATGCCCCAGGTCATTCTTTGAATCAGCAAAAATAGTCGAGTTCTTTTTCAAAAGACTCTGCACATTTTGATATTCACTTTTGGTTAAATTTGCTTCACATTTATCAGCTATCAGTTTCAAGTGGTCAGGCAATGGGTCTAGGGTCCTTGTTACACTAGATAAATCATCTATAATACCATTTTCAGAAATAAGCTGTGCTGTGCTAACACACATGTTTTTATACAAGGTAAGTGGATGGTCGGTAACATTAATAACCCTCAATGGTAGCCTTTCATCCCACATTTTATAAAGAGTTTTAGCTGTCATGATGCCCTTATTTTTCAAAGCTTGACTGGTTTCATCCACAATAAAATTTGCTCCGGGAGGAGGTTTATCCCCTATTGGCTTTGTATAAACTATGGACTCACAACCTGCAGGAATGGTAACATTCTTTTCTACCGAAATTCTGAAAATGCCAGAAAATTGTCTATCTGATACACAGTGTATGATTTTGTTATTTATAATTAAAGACTGGTTTGGTATATCAACCACACACTCATTAGAAAACATAAAATCATAGCCCAAAACTAATGGTATATCAATATCGGCCACAATGACTGTCTGGTGAACAATTTGGTCATTAATGTACAATGGTATTTTCACAGACCCTAGGGGTTTTACTTTGTGTCCATCAGCCAATTTCAACTGGTTATCAAAAGGTTTCAACTTTGCTTTGCAATAGTCAGGTAAATTTGTAAAGACCTTGGTATGTAAAACACTAAGAGAAGCACCAGTATCAATTAAACAATAAATATTTGCTGGTATAATTCAGCCTTAAGAAAAAGTCCATCATGGTCATAATTTTTAATCTTAAACACAGAATTAGGTCTACATGTAATTTGATTATCAATGGCAGCTGGCAATTGACCCTCATTCCCAGCGCTTAATAGTTTCCCTTATTTCTCTGAAACATGTGGTTTACCTGGTTTCCCTCATGTCCCTGTTTTGAATGGGCAAGTTGCGTCAGGTATGGTCTTTGTCTGCTTTTCTTTTATTACAAACATTCTGCCTTTGTCCCTTTTTCCCACAATAAAAACAGGTAATAGGACTATGGTCTCCATTGGTATCATCTTTCTGTCTTTTATCAGGGGTTGTTTGAGTGTCAACTTTTGTTAACTGCCTCAAAAATGGCCTTTTATGGCTAATATGGAATACTTCATATTTTAAAGCAAGGTGAAGGGCTTCATCAATAGTTGAAATTTGTCCTTGACAAATGGCCCATTGAAGGTCTTGGTCATTCAGTGCCTCTCGAAACTTCTATAGGCTAAATTATCTCTGAGATCATGAGGAGCTGTTGGGTAGGCTAAACGAGTTAAACGTTTTATATCTTGGGCCAATTCAGGAAGGTTTTCCCCTTTTCTCCTTTGTCTAGCATCAAGTTGCGACCTATACATTTCGGTCTGATTAGGAGGTGCAAATCTCTTTTCCATGATTTTTACAAGGTCTGAATAATACTGTGGTTTTGCAACATTTATTTCACCTAAGGTACTTAATGCCGAGCCTTTCATACAACTAGAGGTTCCGTCATATATTTCTGGTTTTGTAAAACCTATATTACTGGATACATGATTTTGCAAATGGTTAACATGGTTATTTTTATCTAATGGCATGACATGACTATGATAAGGGTGCTCATTCATTATTCTGGGTTCCCTGTTTATCACTGGTTCCATTGAACTTTACTATTACTGTTTGTAACATGGTAGGTATTTGAACAAGAGTTTGGCATTACACAAGACGTATTCATATTTATACACTCTTGTTCTTGTAAAACACTTTGATTTTCACTGTCACATTTTGGCCGTCCAGTTTGGTTCACAACCCTTACAATAAGGGACTCAATTTGGTTCATGGTTGGCATTTGTCTTATTGTTATTGCTAATTCAATTTTATTGTGTAAAATGTTTATTTCATTGTCAACTTTTCTATTTGGAAGATCAACATGGTCACTTAAATTTTGAATAGTCCTATTGGTATTGTCTATTTCTCTAACTATCAAATTTACTTGAGATCTCAGTATACTCATTTCATCTGGAACAGGAGAAAAACATTCCCTTTGAGCACGAAGTGGCGAAATCACCTCGGGTGAACTTGCTCGAGAGCTGCAAGAGCCTGAGTGTTCTGAATTTCTACTACTCATTTTATTTAACTTGTTCTCAAGAAATTTTAATAATTAATTTTTTTTTAGGCAAAAAAAATAATATTTTATTCCACAGGATGAAGAAAATGAAATTTCAATTTCAAATATTGGGTATTTTAAACGAATCCCACCGCCGAGCACCAAAATGTTACAACCCGTGGTCACAGGGTTTTATACGACTTTCGACACCCTTGGTCACAGGGTCTTGGTTCCTACTAAAACGTTTGGTAGCATGGCCTTTATAAGGCACTGGTTTCTTTATATCACTAAAGTTAGGAACTATTATTATTACTAAGAGAGCTCAAGAAATTCAATAAATAACAATTTAATAATGGTAACAATAATCATATATAATATCATTTAAATCCCTCCCAGAGCGAAAACAGAACAGAGACCCCCCTCGGATATAATACGGGCGCAAGTTGTAAACATTGTAGTAAACGGTAAAAATAGGTCACAGGTCACTATAGACAATACAATTCAGGGGAAAACGTACTCAGGTATTTAACAAATATCCTGGCTACTGGTTGAATAAACTGTGGGTGGCTCGCTCTGGTTATAATAATTTACAGGGTTCGGAAAATATAAATGCCCTGGTAGTAGGCCACAGTTCTGTTGTCGTCAGGCACGCCTGCCCTTTTATAGTAAAATTCAAGACAAGGACAGTGTGTCGCGACGATATGGGGCGGTGTCAAGGCGCTGATTGGTTCGCTGGGTCGGAAGTTCCCACGGGATTACATGCGCAGTGGTAATGTAAACATAGAAGAAAATGGCCCAACTCTCAAACTGGACACATAGGATGAGAGGGAAAATGGGAGATAACAGGGATAATAAGGATATTCCTAATGAACATGAACCCCAGTTACAATAAATACACCTAACGTGAATAAATGTAACAGGTAAATGAAAGGGGACATGAACGTATGACGGAGAACTAAGGCTGGGAACGTTGGTCGGACCACCCTGGTCAAACAGTGAAGACGAACTCATTGCCTAACAATTCCCAAGATAAAATGCATAAATAACAATAATACATACATTAATAGCGCGACTGCGATACCTGCAATAAAATACATTAAAATTTAATACTGTCCATTAACGCGAATATTGTCAAATGGCACGACGAACACGGTGTGTATAAAATACACAAATAACAAGAAAAATGAGTGTGCCATGTTGACTAGAAATACAATATACTATGTGGGAATAACATACAAATAACCTTAACACTTAACGCCTATACTCTAACCGTAACAATAGTACATGCCAGTTCATATGACATATCTAATGATACATGTAGAAATTGTAATAGTAATTTAGATACAGAATTACAATACATGACTGATCTTAATATATTTTCTCCTTACATTTCAGCTACGTTGAAGGGCAGGAAAAAAAACAATGGCGATGGAAGATATCAATTTGAATGAAGAAGAATTAGATGAAAGCTGTTAAAGATTGAACAAACATGCTGTTTACTACTTTATTTCTACAAATACTGTTCGGTTTTACTTTTAGAGAAGCTTATGATGGAAAGTCTATTATTGCTCGCCTCTGTTCGGACGTAGATGATAACTATTAATACATACATGGTGAAATATAAATAAATAGTTCATAATAAACTGTAACATTGTTCTCTGAGGCATTTATGAAAGATGTCTGACATTTTCATAGCTGAATATTTTAGAAAGGACATTTCAACATCAACTCATTTTCTAAGAAACATCTGGTATCCTAAGACAGATACTGATGAACATAAACACGAACTGTATAGATGTTGCTGCTCATCTTCTGCCAAGCATTGCTTTGTAAATGATTTTGTTAACAAACGATCGTGTATTTGTTCCGAGTTACAACCTAATCAGGCTGTGCACATTCACATCAATAACGTTGAATATTTACATTGTAATACAAGAGATAAACAATCAACAAAAGATGGAGTTAGAACGTCAGATATAGAGTCAGATAGTGGACCGTCTCTTCTTAAAGGAAATAAATTACGTCATTCTATTTATAATACATCAAAGACATGGACACCAGAGGATCTTCTTACTGACGAAGTCCTGGATAAAATGTTAATTCCTAAAGGTAATGTAAAAAAAAATACTTCTTTAAAAAAAGAAGAAAAAAGAGCACATTTTTTGGCAAACATATGGTAAATATGCCAATTTTTTGTATTATTATTTGAGCTTTACAGTACATTTGTATTTATTAAAAGTCTTTGTCTTCAAAGATTTATAGATAGTTCTATTTGTAGTGATACCCAGTTTAAACGTGTTTTATAATGTCCCTTTGTACTTTTTTATTTTGGCCATTGTGTTGTCTGTTCTTCTTCGATTGACGGATTCTGATTACCCCTTTAGTATCTTCAAACTCTTCTTGCATGAAAGTCATGTGACATGAATTGACAAATCACAGCTTTTAATAATAATAATGAAAGAATAATAATTTTACTACATCACATCATGAGGTCGTCGTGGCTGTGATCGTATGGTAGTTCGATTAACAATTACCTATACAACCAGTGCCTATCACCACTGATATTGTGAGTTTGAATCTCGGTCGGGGCGAGGTGTACAACATTATGTGATACAGTTTGTCAGTGACTTGCGACAGGTCAGTGATTTTCTCCGGGTCCTCCTGTTTCCTCCACCAAAAAAAACTGACCGCCACGATATAACTGAAATATTGTTGAAAGTGGCGTTAATCACCATAAATCCAATCAACCAACCGTTAATTATCAAACACTAGAATAAGCTTATCTTCAAGCTGTTTTCACTAGTTTCATTGTTGTTGGTTCAATTCTATAGGAAATAGAGGTTTGAGAACCGACTATAATTTTATAGGAAATAGAGGTTTGAGAACCGACTACAATTCTATAGGAAATAGAGGTTTGAAAACCGACTACAATTCTATAGGAAATAGAGGTTTGAGAACCAACTACATGACTTACCTCTGATAGTCCAGTCAATCTACGGCAAACACCAACATAATTGCAACATACATTTTTTTTTTGATTTTGTGGTAGTTAATAGGTTGCAAAGCAACCTACTAAAAGTTTACCAAATTCTACCTGGTGCGACTGCATGAAATAAAGCTTTTAAAAAATACAATAGTTCGTCTTCCTTTAACTGCACCGATAGGCGTCCATACCTACAAGGGGAGATAATCAAAATAATGGACATAAATATAGACAAGGTGACTACTGGTACATATCGTGAACAAAAATGTTCCTACTCAAGGGAAGATAACTCTGTCATTGTCGACATCACTATCAACACATCAATGTTTTTGAATTCACAAACTTTGAAACATATAAATCTAAATCAGATCAATGATTTGTTTTTTGTTATATACAACATTTTTATTTTGATCTTATGTGTAACACTACTTCCGTTTCATTCTTTGAATACTTATTTACAAGTAAAAAAGCAAAACGGCTTGGTATATTTTATATGGAGTCGAAGAGTCTGTTCATGTATCTATCTTATCATCTTGGCAGTGAATTCATGGTAGAAGCACGTCGTATGTTTCTTGAAAAGCAATATCCCCCTGGTGTTAATATTGCTGGAACAACTATGCAAATCAGCGGAAGTAAAGCTGAAGGATTGGATATGAAAGGCAGTGATACAGATATAATGCTGCTGTGTGGAAATGCCTATGAGAACAATGGTGAACATGTAAATGAATATCTGAGTTTTACATACGATTCTTTAAAGCCAGATATACATCCGGGATATGTTTTAGTGGATTTGGTAATCAACGGAAGGGTGGCAGTTCCTTGGCCAAGTAGTACACTGCAAAATGCAGTATTTACAGTTTTACCCTATTTCAAATCGATATTAACAATGCTCCCTCATGGACCATCGATCTCATCTTCGCCTTGTGGGAACGATTTCGATACAGTGCCATACCTTAAATGTGAATCATGGCCGGTAATAGCAAGAGAATGGATTTGTCGTAAAAGATGCTTTGGCTGTTATATTGTTTCGGTTGGGAGTAAAGTTACCAATGGAAGTGAAAATGAATGGCGACTATCTTTTAATCGTGCAGAAAGGTATCTAGTGTTCACGTTTAACCATACTCAGCTGATGCTTTATGGAATGTTAAAGATAATTCTTAAAGAAATTATAAGCCAGCAAAAGGACAGTTCTGAGCTACTTTGTTCTTACTTTTTAAAAACAACCCTATTTTGGGTTATCGAAGAAACACAAAGATCAATATGGGATTCGAAATATATGATGCTATGTTTCCATTTGTGCCTTGAACGTTTAATGCAGTTTATCATTGAGGAAAACTGTCCAATCTATTTCGTGCCTGTAAATAATATGTTCAATGGAAGGTTCTCTCTGTCAGGTAGAAAATAATTATTACACATTTTATGCGAGGTTTTTGAAAGGGGATTAAATTGGACCGACAAAAGTCCAACAATGTGTAGCCTGAAAAGTTATTTAAGTGACCCATATAAATTCTTGGATTTGAAAAGATCACAAAAGAGAAAAGATCAAATAGATACTGCAGCATTAATTTTAAACTTACATGCATATAGCAAATTCATAATTGATAGTATATTCAGTTTGAAACAAGACTTTTTTCTACCATACCTGAAATCACTACTACGCCTTCCTGTTGTCAGAACAAGTTCTTTAGCGCACCTTTGTCACTAAATTGACACGAACAACACAAAAATGGAAAACAACACTTTATGCCTTACGTAAACTGTACATGAAGTTTATTTGTTTAGGCTGCAGGTCAGATCTTGCTTCTGGTAAATTAATACTGGCTTCCTGGTTGTACAATCAGGGCAAGTTTAAAGAATGTTTACTAGTCAGTGACATCGTCTTAAAGTGCTTATGTTTACGTGTGATTCACATGGGGCGGTAGAAGGTCTACAGAATGTCCAAACCACGTGGCAAGGAATTGTCCGAACTTCATTAAGAATTTGAACTACTTTAGCACAATAAATGTGCAATTTCTAATTAAGTCACGTTTATCTTTAAAGGTATTTTCCATTCTTTTCCGTATCATGTCAAGTTGCACACAGGACTATACACGGAACAATTTGATGGACATTATTATTTTTCCTGTCAGTTATTGTTATTTCCTGAGATGTCTGTGTCACTTAAGATTGGGAAATATTCAACTTAGTAATGAAGAATTCTCAGAAATAGAACGTGTGAAATTTATTGGTACTGAATATGAAAAAATGGTGCATAATGTAATTATGCTATATATGAAATTGATCAAACATTTCAAAATGAACCAAACAGAAGCCGAATGGGAAAACCAGTCAGTAAGTCTTATAGAAGTCATAGAGAACATATCACTGAACATGTCACTGAGCGATATCTCTAATCTTACAAACCTGCTAGAAAATTTAGAAATGTTTGGGGTGGATCCGAATTTTGTGAGAAACGTATCTGGGATGGACCCGAGTGCTATGGGTACTATGCTTTCTAATATTTATCAAGGACTTATTTAACATTATTTCATTATTCTTCAATTTTGAAAATAAATGTTTATTTCATTTACTCTCCTGCAGTATTTTATTATGTCTTTTCATTTCGAGTGGGATGATTTGCATCCCATGACATTTTTCTCTCTGTTCATCAAGTATCTGATTTTCATGTTAAATTAATCTATTATGACACGACATTTTAATTGGAATTAGATCTTGGGGTCTTTGTCCCTCGGTGATACACAAACATCTAACAACATCCCGTATATATATTGTATGGAAATTCAGATTTTGCATATGATGTCAACTGCTCACTTTTTACAGCTGTTCACAGATACATACTAGACACTAAAAGATTTGTCTAATGTTTATGTACTTTTAACTCATCTGACGGCAACGACTCAACATCAATCACAATATTTCTTGCAATACTATGTCATTTTTCTCAAATTATTACGAATGAAATAATGCTATGTTTTTGTAATATATTGTCTAGTTCATGATTTATATGTAACGGAGAAGACTTCGTAAGTTTATAACTTGTCTGATCCTTTGCCTGTATTTTTGTTTACAATAAAATATACTAAAGTAAAGTGACATCCCGTTTGGGGTCATATCATAAAACCCGTCAACAATATCTCATCATCCAATCAAATACAAGGCTAAATATATGACCAATCAGAGAACAGGGCTTGGTGTGTACCCGGTTTTGATACCTACAGATTTAGTAAGCTCATCGCTGATTGGTCTGTAGTAAATATGAACCCTGACGTGACTCCCAAATGGAATGTCGTTACGGTATTAGGCTCATCGCTAATAGGTCTGTAGTAAATATGAAACCTGACGTGTCGTTAGATATATGGGTTTCGTCCAAGGATACAAAATAAAAAATAAAAAGATACAAAAAAAGCATCTAATTTTAATTAGATAAACCTGGCACTATTTACAAATGTTCTTGTTACCTTTGTCTCGGAAATATCAAAAGCTGACATTGGGGTATGTCGAGTATTTGGGATTAGGGTGGTTATGGTTATGGTGTTTTACGCCACTTTCAACAATAGTTCAGTTATATCTTGGAGGTCAGCTTTATTGGTGTAGTAAACCGAAGAATCCAGAAAAAACCACCGAGCTGTCGCAAGTCACTGACAAACTTTATCACATAAAGTGGTATCGAGTACACTGCGCCATGAGCGGGATTGGGACTCACAACATTAGCGGTCATAGGCACATTTCACAACTCATGCAAATGTATGTTATTCTGGTCTATCCCCAATACAGTAAATTTCTGGACAGAGCTCAGCTGCTTACGCAAACGCTGCTCAAACAATGCTATGATTCTAAAATTGAAGTCATCGCTACAAAATAGTCACTGACAAACTTTATCCCATAATGTTGTAGCGAGTACAAGTCGAGTATTTAAGGTAGATGCCATGTTCACATATTATCTTGTGGTTACTACTGATATCAACCATTACAAAAACATTTAAATGACAGTGATTTCATTATGATTTTGAATCCTCATCAATCGTTGCTTTGTAATGATATACTGAATCTGACGGATCTGTATAAATGGCGTCTACGGGGTGTATTCATTTATTTATCCAAATGACAGCTTTTGTGTGTAATACTCTTTGCAACATTCCTAAGGCAGCAATCATTTAACTTTTAGCGGGAGGGTTTATGTTGTCCAACATAATTTTTTCTTGTAGATATAAGACTTCAATAAATGCACGTTAAAGTGACTAAATAAATGTTAGAGAACCTGACGGGGCAATCAAGAATAGACAATACAGTTCATGCTAAATCTAGATATTTGTAAGAAAACAGCAGACAATGATATTTCCAGGATACCATAGTCCTATATATTGCGCCTCCGTGTGTCGTCAAAGCAAAAATAATCGGTATATTTATTAATAATTAAATAATGTCTTAGTGAAAGGCAGATCGAGATTCGTTATAATAATGTTAATAAAGAACATAGACAGAAAAAAATAGATGTTGTCCTTATACTAGATTACTAGATTGTAACTAGATTAACACGACGGGTGCCATTAGTGGAGCATGAACTGCATTGGATACCACAATCACACTTACGTGTCCATACAAACAACATTATATCGCAGGAACTACAAACTGTTCTATCATGCCTCTTTCTAAATTCTAACTTCTATTTTTACAACTGTCAAAGCGGGTATCCAGAAATATCATGATACTAGCGTTTTCTAGAAGTGTTGATAATCAAATTTTGATATTAAAAACTCTCAAAGGACTTGCTGGAGACGTTAAGTTATAGATCTCAGTATGTTTGTCACAGCATTAGAACATTTGATTTCTCTACCTTAGATACCATACACGCTTCTAAAATCTTGAATTAAAGAAAATATTCAGTGTTGCTTGTGAAAGAAGAACGGAGAACAGATGTATCAGTATCTTATTATAAGTAGAAAAATCTTACTTTGTCAAAAGTCACTCCAAATCTAATAATAAATATAAACAGGACGAGATCATTGAAATGTTAGATGTTTTAATCGACAACACATTTGTCCTGTTTGGTGCATTGGTGTTTCAACAAACGCTTCCAATGTGTACGAATTGTTTTCCACAACGCGCCGATTTGCTTTTACAGGCTTAATTTCTTCAAGGCCTTCTCCAGAAAAAAGATAGAAAATTAGTCCAGTCCTTTAATTCCAGTATTCGGTATATAGATGATGTTCTGTCACGAACAATTCTCGATTCGGTGATTATCTACGTCGCATCAATCCAAATGAGCTTGGAGAAAAGGATACTACTGATACTCAAAAAGTATGCTTCGTATGCTTCTTACCTTGACCTTCACCTTGGAATCGATAACGGTGGAAGATTAATAACAAAACTCTACGACAAACTCGATGACTTCACTTTTCCAATATTCAACTTCCCATTCATCAGTAGCAATATTCTCTTGTTTTATGAAAACGTTAGATAAAACTGAAGGGGCAATGAAGAATGGACAGTCCTGAGGAACTATGACGATTTAGTACACAAGACACAGGACAAAGACAAACAAAGACAAACAAAGCAAAAAACACAACACAGAATACTAAAAAGGTGAACAACAGCAAAATGTTGGACATCATTTCACGTAATCATACACACAAAGCACAATGAGATATAAGGCCTCCTACAACCGAATGTAGACAAACGCCAACCGAACATCGTTGTTATGAGGAAATCGTAACGGGACTAAGAACGTAATGACACATAATAAAAAAACTAAAAAGAACGTTAAAACGATAATTGTTTGGCTTTTCAATCTTTCTTTGATCGTTCTTGATGAAGGTTATTCCAGAAACACGTTATACTTTAATCGTTTAATTGTGTTTCATAAAATAAGAATGGCCAACGTAGATACAAATACCTTGTGCTAAGAAGTAACAGATCTTATTTTGTAAAAAAAAAAAAAAAACACTCTGATTCTGCCAATTTTTTTTCTGAAACTGATATTATCAACATGCTCTAGTTTTGATTGACAACATATAAGCTATCTTTGGAGGACGTGTTTTTCAACAGACATTCGGCATAACTATGGATACAAACTGTGCTCCTCTTTTCGTCGACTTGTTCCTTTATTCGGATGAGACAGATCGACTTCATAGAGGGGCTTCTCAAGAAAAACGAAAAGAAGCTAGCCCCATCCTTTAATTTCGCGCTCCGATAAATACTAGTAGATGATACCCTTTCACTAATTAATTCTAGGTTTGATGATGTCGATGATCGCATTTATTCCATTGAGCTTGAAATAAAGGATACCACAGATACAGATAGGTCTGCTTCATACCTTGAACTACACCTCGAAATTGACAGTGAGGGGTGAATAAGAACGAAACTTTACGACAAAAATATATTATTTCAATTTTCTCATTGTGAACTTTCCATTCATATATAGAAACATTCCAGCAGTACCTACATATGGAGTATTCTCTTTCAGTTGATACGATATTCCAGAGCTTGTAGTTCCTATCAGGATTTCTTTGATAGAGGGTTGCTGCTAATAAGGAAGCTACCGAACCAAAGGTTCCTCTTAGTTAAGTTGAAGTCATCACTTCGAAAGTATTATGGTCGATACCATGACTTGGGTGACCGCAATGGAATAGCTGTGTCACAAATGACCACGGATATGTTCCACTTGTCGCAAACACTTCCCAGTCCTTTCCTCGTTTCATGACTTATCACCGGGTTTGTAACTAGAGCAACACGGCGGGTGTCACTAGTGGGGCAGGAACTGTTTACCCTTCTAGAACACAAGAGTTCACCCCCAGTTTTTAGTGGTTCGTGTTACTTGATCTTTAGTTTTATATGCATGCTTTGTAGATGGTTGTTTGTCCTTTTGTACTTTTTTTCCATTGTGTTGCCTCTTCTTCTTCGATATATGGTTTCTGATCACCCCTTTGGTATCTTCAAAATCTTCTTCAAATGTTACATTTTGTACTCGACAACATATTTTTCCTGTTTGGTGGACTGGTGTTCAACAAATGATTGATTTTCCAATGTGTACGAAATGTGGTCTTTTACTGACCGATTTGTTTCTACAGGTTTGTGAGGCAGACTTCTTTCACAGGATTCTCAAGAATAAAGATAGAAAAAAGAGAAAATTAGTCCAGACCTTTAATTCCAGCATCAGGTATATAGATTATGTTTTGTCACAGTGAACAATTCTCGACTCGGTGGTTATCTACATCACATCTAAAGGACACTACTGTTCTTCATTAGCATGCTACTTACTTTGACCTTCTCTTTCACGGTGGAAGATTAAAAGCAAAACTCTACGACAGACTCGATGACTTCACCTTTTCAATACTCAACTTCCCATTCATCAGTAGCAATATTCTCTTGTTTTAGATAAACGTTAGAGAAAACCGATGGGGCAATCAAGGATGAACAATGCCGAGAAACTAGCTAGATTGGGTACAAACGACACAGGACAAAAACAAACAAAACAAAAAATACAACACAGAAAACTAAAAAGAGGAACAACAGCAAAATGTTGGACGTCACTATGTAGCAAATTATTATCACCGGGTTTGTAACTATAGTAACACGGCGGGTGTCACTAGTGGGGCAGGAACTGTTTACCCTTCTAGCACACATGAGTTCACCTCCGATTTTTAGTCGAGTTCGTGTTACTCGATCTTTAGCTTTATATATATGCTTTGTAGATCGTTGTTTGTCCTTTTGTACTTCTTTGTCATTGTGCTGTCTCTTCTTCGAAATTCGGTTACTGATTACCCCTTTGATATCAAAATCTTCTTCAGATGTTAGATTTTGAAATCGATAACAGTCCTGTTTGTTGGACTGGTGTTCAACAAGCGATTGGTATTCCAATGTACACGAAATGTGGTCTTTTACTCGCCGATTTGTTTCTACAGACTTGCGAAGCAGACTTCTTGCACGGGCTTCTCAAGAATAAAGATAGCAAATTAGTCCAGACATTTAATTCCAGCATCCGGTATATAGATTATGTTCTGTCACTGAACAATTCTCAATTCGGTGGTTATCTACATCACATCTAAAGGACACTACTGCTCTTCATTAGCATGCTTCTTACCTTGACCTTCACTTTCATCGTGGAAGATTAAAAGCAAAACTCTACGACAAACACGATGACTTCACTTTTCCAATATTCAACTACCCATTCATCAGTAGCAATATTCTGTTGTGTTAGATACATATAAGGGAAAAGCGATGGGCAATGAAGAATGGACAATCCAGAGAAACTAGCTAGATTAGGTACACAAGACTATACATACAGAAGTCATGGTGAAATATAAAATAAATAGTTCCTAAGAAACTGTAACATTGTTTTCTGGAGCATTTATCAAAGATGTCTGACAATTTCATAGCTGAATATTTTAGAAAGGAGATTTCAACATCAACGCCCTTTTTAAGAACAATCTGGTATCCTAAGACAGATACTGATGAACATAAGCACGAACAACTGTATAGCTGTTGCTGCTCATCTTCTTCCAAACACTGCTTTGTAAATTACTTTGTCAACAAACGATCGTGTATTTGTTCCGAGTTACAACCTAATCAGGCTGTGAACATTCACATCAATAACGTTGAATATTTACATTGTAACAAAAGAGACAAACAATCAACAAAAGATGAAGTCAGAACGTCAGATATAGAGTCAGATAGTGGACCGTCTTTTCTTAAAGGAAATAAATTACGTCATTCTATTTATAATACATCAAAGACATGGACACCAGAGGATCTTCTTACTCACGAATTCCTGGATAAAATGTTAATTTCTAAAGGTAATGTAAAAAATAATACTTCTTTAAAATAAAAAGCACATTTTTAGCAAACACATGGTAAATATGTCAATTATTATTTGTTTTATTATTATTATTGGAGCTTTACAGTACACTTGTATTGAATAAAATTCTTAGTCATCAAAGGTTTATATATATTTGCAAAGGTAGTGATGCGTGTTTTATAATTAAATGTAAGCCACATGACATACATGGACAAATCACAGCTTTTAATACAATAATGAAAGAATAAGAAAAGTTTGAAGAAACATGTACCAAGGGGGGAATCTGAATCCGTATATCGATGAAGAACAGACAACACAGTGACCAAAATAAAAAGCACAAAAGGACAAACAACGATCAACAAAACATACATATAAAACTAAAGATCGAGTAACACGAACTCCACTAAAAACCGGGGTGCACTCAGGTGCTCCGTAAGGGTAGACAGTTCCTGCTCCACGAGTGATAATTTTACTACTTCACATCAAAACAGACGTGACGGATGCCGAGTGATGGCAAACCTGGATTGATAATATGGAGTATAAAACATAGACTTTGAACAGAAATATTTAATTTTTATAACAATTAACAATTAACAAAGAAAATGAAAAAAAAAAAAAAACATGAATGATACAAATCACAGTCAGTCCATCGAACACAAGCCACCAATCATGGTTTTTCACAAAACGTCCAGCACTGTAGCTCCACAGCCGGCCCGCAACAACCATATACGTCAATCACATCCGGAAACACTTATTTTTAATCAAACAGGAAACATAGAACAGGAAACTTAAAAAGAAAACACAACCTTCAAATACAATATTCATATTAAACTTGCTGCACATTATATTAGCATATTATACTTATTTGTATACATACATATATATATGCGTATTTCAATAAACAGCTAGTTTATTTCTAAATTTGTACGTATAAATATATAAACTAAATATTTAAACGTTATAAATACTTTCATATTTCTAAATGCCTATACTGACATTATCCTGGTTTTTTGTTTACAGTATATATGTCCAAATAATTAAAAACTGGTCTATACATGTCTGCGTTATATTTGTTGCACATATTTTATAATGTCCTGTCTACATTTTGTATAAAGGTGTTCGATCCGACAACAATGTTTATATAATTCATGTACATCTGTACCGCAGCGGACCTATATGGCTCGACAGCCTCTATACAAAATAATTGGCGATAATTCGTTATATAAAATCCTAACCCTAACATAACATACAAAATTAACAACTTTACGTGTCGTGTAATACAAACAAAATATACAGAATATCCTACAGAACTGGACCGTGTTAGTATCCACGATCAAATAAAATATGATATTATTCAGGTTTGAATCTGATACTGCTTTACGCATATAAATTTCAGATGGCTATAATTCACATTAAAGTTATTACGATTTAACCATTAATATATAAATTATTTCAAACCACTGAAGCCATAAAAAATCATATCATTATTACTCTATTTTATTTAACTGGTCGGGCGGAGTTGACCTTTAAATTTACATGAGAGCATTCGATTTTATTTTGTGTATGTACAGGGCAGTTCCCGTTATTCACATTATTGAACAAGTTTGCTAATTTGCATAGTGACAGAAATAGATGTTTAACTAACTATATTTGGATACCCCGATAAAATGTAAACAATTACCTGTATCGATTCACTACAATTTATTTCACTCACACATAAATGTTATTTAAGAAAATATTTACAGTAAAAAATATAACTTAACCACACGATAATAAAATTTACCAATCCCGTTTAAAATATCACATGTACCTAATTAATCTAATTAATTACGTCAAGTCTTATTACCAACAACTCAGCCATGCACCATAACGCACCATAACGTACCATACACAACGATCGATAATCACTCCATGCAACCACCAATTGTAGTTTCGGAAAGGCTTTTACGAATACTCCCAACCACACAAGGCTTCACTAAACAAGATCCATCCCAAAACTTCTCACACAGCTAAACCACGCATCGTGAAGTCGTGACAACAACCGTTAATGATCAAACACTAGAATGTATTTATCTTCAAACTAGTTTCACTAGTTTCATTATTGTGGGTACAATTCTATAGGAAATAGAGGCGTGAGAACCGACTATAATTCTATAGGAAATAGAGGTTTGAAAACCGACTACAATTCTATAGGAAATAAAGATTTAAGAACCGACTACAATTCTATAGGAAATAGAGGTTTGAGAACCGATTACAATTCTATAGGAAATATAGGTTTGAGAACCGACTATAATTCTATAGGAAATATAGGTTTGAGAACCGACTATAATTCTATAGGAAATAGAGGTTTGAGAACCGACTATAATTCTATAGGAAATAGAGGTTTGAGAACCGACAACAATTCTATAGGAAATAGAGGTGTGAAAACCGACTACAATTCTATAGGAACTAGAGGTTTGAGAATCGACTACAATTCTATAGGAAATAGAGGTGTGAGAACAGACTACAAATCTATAGGAAATAGAGGTTTGAGAACCGATTACAATTCGATATGAAATAGAGGTTTGAGAACCGACTACAATTCTATAGGAAATAGAGGTTGGAGAACCGATTACAATTCTATATGAAATAGAGGTTTGAGAACCGACTACAATTCTATATGAAATAGAGATTTGAGAACCGACTACATTCTATAGGAAATAGAGGTGTGAGAACCGATTACAATTCTATAGGAAATAGAGGTTTGAGAACTGACTATAATTCTATAGGAAATAGAGGTGTGAGAACCGACTACAATTCTATAGGAAATAGAGGTGTGAGAACCGAC
>MJUT01014696.1:106755-121950 GCA_002080005.1 Gigantidas platifrons | reverse complement strand
TTTTAAACTTCTATATCACGTACATGATATTTAATTACAACACTATTTTATTCAGGTGTTCATTTTTTCCTGGTTGCGGTCCGTCTTCCGTAATTGAAATAGTCAACGTGAAATACAACCGAATTGATATCAAGAAAATGAGTTTAAAATTCGATTTGCTTTTTATTTTTTTATTGTGCTTTAAACAAAATTAAGATAAAATTCACCAGATATTAGATATTACTTTTCCTAAATTGTTTACGGGGTAAATTTCTATCACTGTTTAAAATTGTTTTAAATGTTATTTTATTACTAATTTCGTTTTTAGATTCTATTAAAGAAAATCATAATAAAATTCATAATATTGGTCACCTTAGTAAACCTCTTTTCTACTGGTACCATTATATTTATATAACATATAGACAAGTGCATACAGATTAAAAAACCAGTCTTACAAGTCAATAGAGTGAAAACAAATTATTTCCAATGTAAATGTCAAAACTTTATACCAGCACTATCAACAACGCTTTTTAGGCTTTCACTTTCTCAATGTATTCTTTCTCTTGTTTTTCATTTAGGGCCGCTGGTACCCATAAACTACTTTTATTGTAAGATCGGATTGATAAGAACACGGACACGTAAAGAAGTTGAATTTGCTAAAAAATAAAACACCGGAGAAAAGGTGGGGTGGGGGGGGTCAATTCCCGAAGCGCCTTTGCCGTTTAACATTCACTATTCCATCAGATTGTGCCCAATATAGTATAGATTCAACACTACAATTGATTAATAATTTCGAATACCGGAATAAGAGGTTTGTATACCCGATATCCAGAAAAGATTTATTTTTATTTACTTTTCAAAAACAAAGACGGGGTTAAAGTGAATTATGCATTATTGTTAGACTGATTTTTTGGTACCATTTTTACTACCAGACAACAGGCACCTTTTGAGCCCCCCCTTTTTTTAATGTGTTAACTTAATTTTGATTTTTAAATATTGATTTGACATTTCAACTTATTTTCACTTACTTTATTTGTTTTCACTCTTATCCATGCGATATAAGTGAACATAAGTTGAATGTTTCCCCCACTGAGTGTATTTATTTATTGAATTAAATCGCATAATTACCGTTTTAATCATATATTCATTAACACAAATTATTAACCAAGACGGAATTTCTTCGAATTCATTAAGCATGTGTATAGCATTATTGATTAATATTTTTCTTTTAGGTTTATTCTTATAAATTATCATTTTAGTTGATATAAAACAGTGGCGGAGTATTTCTATTTCTTGCCATCTTTGAAATTATATATCTTAAATTTATACGACACTTTACAACACTGATAAACAATAGCAATACCACTTCAGAGTACTTGTCAATCTTGTTATCATAAAACTTAATGAGAAGAAGGGAAGTTGCTATGGAAACTTCGCCTGCTGTTGCGATACAGGTCATTACCTAATCTGTTTCAATGATTTAACTACTAATGAGTGCCGTAGGGGGTCGACCCGAATTTTTGGCTGGGATTTCTTGGCATGATTATTGCAGCTAGTCAATTTACAAAATGCCTATTTCAGTCAGACATTTTATAAAATGCCTAAAAATCTCTAGGCATTTTACAAAATGTCTGAATATTTGAACCCTTTTTCTACATATTGCTTAATAAAAATGAATTTAGATATAAAACAGCATTTATTTAAAAAGAGAACCATAGTTTGATTTAAGCATATTATATCATTTAATACTTTTATAGTATTGCCTTAAGAAATAAATTCTTTGCGAATTAATTGTCAGTGCATGGGTATAATTTAGATACGATAACGTAACCCTCATTCCGCTTGTGCTCCATTTAGGGTTACGAATCGATTCCATTCAAAGTATGGGAGCAGCGCCCGTAGTGATTCACACCGGGCGGTTTTTTGTCCTAATTCCGTTGTAAATGGTTGGAAAAATTAACGGGGGTGAAAGATAAATATATTTAGGTAAACCTTCAGGTGTTAAATAATCGCTGCAGCAATCCATGGTAGACTTATATCCATCTGAAAATTTGAATGCATGAAATCTTCTTTCTGTCCAACATTTTGTTTACAAGTTGCTATTTCACGTGCACTTGCCTCGTTTTGGAGATATCCTTATTTGGATAAATTTTATAGTAAAATCGACCTTTTCGTAGTAGCAGTTTTCCATATTTGGCATATATGGATAGGCTCCGCCCATCACGAGAGTCTACGTAAGGTGTTATGGCGGACAAGTAACAATTTTCAAATACGAAACCGGTCTTGAAGATAGAAACAGGGATTGTAACACTTATTTCGTATCACCATTACTTAAAATTTGTTGGGAATAATAAGTTATTACCAGATATGCAAAAAGAAAATTGAAATATTCCCGGAACGAAATTTTTAATTTGCTCCCATACGTTGAATGAGATCGATTCGTAACCCTAAATGGAGCACAAGCGGAATGAGGGTTACGTTATCGTATCTAGGGTATAATTATACAAGGTTGAAATGTACTCACCAGAAGTACATAATAAAGTGGTCACTGAACATGGCAGAAACACCAACAGACGTCTGAGCAGAAGTTTACTAACAAATTGTTGGAAATTCTTGAATCAAGCAAAAAAAAAAGTGTTATATGGACCAGAGTAAAATATGAAGAAATACTTGAAAAGAGGAGATGTACAGTATTGTTATGAGAGTTCATGTATTCACAGGGCACGGTGGACGAGACAAGATGTTGAAAGAAGCAAATAAAAAGTATGCAAATGTCACAAGGGATGTCCTAGGCTTGTTTAAAGAGTCATGTGAAGAATGTCAGTTAAAAAAATAAAAGTCGCTAGTAAAGGCCTTGTTGTGAAACCGTTAACGTTACTTTCTAAGGATTTAAACTGCAGAGGACAGGTCGATTCAGTAGATATGCAATCATTGCCAGATGGAGATTATCAATTCATGATGCACTACCAGGACCATCTTATAAAATTTTCTGTTTTCTGTTCTGTACATCGAAACGTGCTGCAAAAGTTGGTAATCGGTTGATATATTCCTCCCTTTTGGAGCACCTCACATCTTGCAGTCAGACAACGGTCGGGAATTCACTACTAATGTAATAAAAGAGTTGAAAGATTTGTGGCCTGATTGTTGTATTGTCCACTGCAAACCAAGACATCCACAATCTCAGGGGAGTGTAGAAAGAGGTAATGCTGACATTAAAGACATGCTCATAATTTGGATGAGAGAAAATAACAGCACTTCTTGGAAAGTTGGTTTAAAATTTGTACAATTTAATAAAAACAGCAGCCAACATTCTGAAATAGATAGGACACCGTACAAGGCGATGTTTGGAAGTGATGCAAAAATGGGCTTAACTTCGTCAACACTACCATAGAAAATGTTGTCTACGGAAGAGGATCTAGTTGCACATCTTGAAAATAAGCAAACCCAAGATCCTACACTACAAATTTCTTCATTTCAGTACAACCCAAATACAGATGCCAATGATTCCGTCCATGATGTGCCATCAGAAGCTGCACTTGACATTGTTCAATGTGCAGTATGTGAAATGCTTTGCTTTGATTTTATGAAATGTTCCGTTTGCAATAAATTTGTTCACGATTTTTTCTCAAAGTCACAGGCATCAAACGCAATTTGTCAGCTATGTTCGAATCAGAAAGACATTTCTACGGAAAGGTCACAAGCTGCTGAATCACTTAAATGTCAAGCTACAAGGATGCGAAATCGATCAGAAAAAAATTCTAACAGAGGTTGAAATAGGACAAAATGTTCTGATTCCGATACCAAATATAGACAGATCTAGAGGAAAAGGAGATCCAAGGAATGTAACGGCAATTGTAACAGAGAGAGTACACAACGGTTAAAAACTTGGTGCGTCTGGTGGCTATTAGGTTCATCTGGGACTATTATACTGACATTATAATAGTCCCAGGGTTCATACACAAGAAACCAGTTCGAACTTTCGTATAGTATATATTTAGATAAAGAAACAGTTGATAAAACTTCTGAAATATCTTTGCCTAATACTGTTAGGAGCGCTTCTGTTTGTGGTGGCCCACGGTTTACCAAATGTGGGTGCAGTAGTGCAAGTGGGAAACTTGGATGTAACACCACAATATGTGCGTGTAAAAAGGATGCAGTGTTGTATAACAGTCGATGCCATCCAAACATTGCTTGTAACAATAAATCAGTTGTTATAATAACAGTTTTGTAAATAAGTTAATGAATATTGAATCATTAAGTCTAAATATCTTAGATGAGATATGAAAATTTAGTTTCTACTTCATCGTTTTGTACAATTAAACATGTTTTCAATACAATCGTATATCTATTGCATTAGAATTATGTTGATAAATCAATTCAGGCATTTTGAAAAATGCTTGCCATTTTTTTCAGGCATTTTACAAAATGCCTTGAAGTTTTAGTCATTATATAAAATTCCTAAAATTGGCAGTCATTTTATAAAATCCTAAAAAAGTTCAGGCATTTTACAAAATGCCTGAATTATGAAATTGACTGTAACATATATATATATATATATAGTCACATGACTTCACAGAGGTAAATATATCCAAATGCACAGCTATGAATTCCAGTTATATAAATCCTAAATTTCAGACTGGTTGCTCTCAAATTTGCCGACCCTTATAGAGGTTATATATATATACCTCTGAAAATTAAACCAAACAGTGCTAGAATTTGATTTTTAAGCTGTCAAATTTTTGTTCTTCCCTCAACGGGATTTGAACTCACAACATTGATACACTGCAGCACCAATCGCTTAGCCTTAAGACCAGAACCCTAGACCACTCGACCACATCAATAATCGAGGTGTTATCTTGTCTCGTAGGAAAATCTAGAGATAGACGTACAACATGTGTCTACGCGTGTGTAGATGGTACATATATACTTAATATTATAATTTGACAGCAATCTAACTCAGCAATTATATATATGTATATATAAACGTTTAAAATGGTTTGTAAAATAACACCAAGTACACAAAACAAAGTGATAAAGAATTAAGCACTTCGTTGAATGACAAAATTTGCGTCCCACCGAGGGACTTCTGGGGGGAGAATGTACGTCATTTCTGGACGCCATTTTTGCCACTTGAAGGTAAGTTTTTACTTCTAGCATTAGTTATTGTATGGATAACATTGAATATGATAGTGCGTCAAATGCCTCTAAATGTCCGCTAAACAACGGTGTGTCCATCGTTCAAAAGCTTGTTGTCAAACTCTCAAACACTTCGACAATGTTTTCGCAACAGGTGAAAATAACGTAGGATATCGGAGACAGTTTAACTAATAATGACCCGTTTTACCTTATTTCACATATATAAACGAAAGACATATTACAGAGAGTTCTAAAATTAATTACAAATCCAACTGACATAAGACGACTGAAATATTCGCAACGATTTTATCTACTGGGGACGAAATCGCAATATGATGTCGGCCACACGCATGTTAGATAAAACGGCTAAATTCTTCTATAGCATAAATAGTAAGCGATTTTTAAAGCAGTTGGATCTACCATTTGATTATTTATGTTGAGAAAATAAATTTATAATTACAGCATATCAATTTTACACCAGGACATATGATACCCTCTAGTTTTGAAGTTAAAAATAGTATGGTATATTACATTTGGGTAATAAATACATAATTTTCATTATTTTCAGATTTCGTTGGACTCGAAAGAATAAACACGATTAAATTTTTGTCGTCGAAAACGACGACCACTTCAAAATGTATCATCTACTGAAAATTCCCCTACAAAGATTCCTTGTGTAAAGAAGAAAAGAACTATGTACAACACCATGTAAAAAAATTGCATTTCTACCAGGGAATTGCGTTTTGTGTACGGTACAAACATACGACTTCAAAAACAGAAATCAAATATTCAAAGCAATCACTAACTCCAAAACGCATGTGACGGCGACTTTTTGATGAAAACCATAAGACCAAAGACACTGATAATATTCCACATGTGGTTGTATGCAGGGCCGTCAAGAGAATGTTTGGGCCCCAGGGCTGAAGGCTCCCCTCCTCCAATTCTCCAAATAATGTTACTCAAACTAAGTCCATCGCGGTTTGTCATAAGCAAAGAATCAGTATTACAAAAATGAATTGGTGAATCATGATTCAGAAAACAGCTTTCTACTTGTTTATTTGTCAACGTCCCGGTGGGTCGCTCCGGCTGGTCCCTCCTCTCAGTGGACCTGGTTTTATATAGTGAGAACACTGACGACGACGACAACGAACAGTCACAAACCGAAGATTTAAACAAAACAAAGCAAGATCTAGACGAAATAATGCAACTGTATATAACCTGTTGGAAAATTATTCCAGACAATGATACACCACCAGCAACGAATGCTAAGATTTCTCCACACGTGGTGGCATCAATACGAGCAAGATGTGTATTGTATGTGTATTATAAACACAAAATAAACGAAAACATCAAAAACTTTGAAGTGGTGACGATTAAAAAATGCTGTTATCGATTATTGATTGTCATTGTCCAATTTTCTTTTAGCCATGACTTTGCGTCACTTTTTGGTTTAATGTTATTTTCTCGGTATTTTGGCAGACGTATACAAAATTAATATTTTTTTTTTTTTTTTTTTTTAGAAAATAGTTAAATGGCAACATAAGATATTGATGCACTGAATATATCAATCACAATAAATATCAAACTCAGAACTCAATAAGTTTGAAGTGAATGAGTGATTGTTGTTTAACGCCAAATGTTTTTTTCCAGCTATTTTATGATGAGAACAAGTTACACTCAATGAAATGATGATGGTATCTGCTTTGTACTAGAACAACACCATTAGTTGAATTTTTATAGTGCTAGCTCACTGAAACAACAGTCCGTGTGTAGACATGTCGCTCCACTCGGATACATTATCCCGATTTCAAGCCAACAAGTCTTTGCTCTTAAGTGTAGTTCTTAAAGAACGAACTTAAAGGGGATGCAGCAAATGCCAATTTTATAATCGTTGGTTTGACCCGACACGTACTTGAAACCACTATCTACAACATTTCAGACCAACACGCTAACCATTACACCACTGATACGGTATAAAACTGCGTCAACTAGACGGAAATGTTTTTCTTTGCAATACAATATGCCATACTCTCATTTGAAATGTGTACAACAACTATTTTTAGTAGAATGCGTGTTTTACTTTAAGTTGGAATAGCTTGTGTTAGTATATCTTCTTTGACGTTTTAAATAGCCATTATTTATCCGAGTTCTTTTTCGTGGGGATCATTTCTTTGATACTAAAAACAGGGAAAAAAATGAGCGGAAAATTGCGCCTGGGTACAGTTTCGGTAAAAAGAAATGCAATTCAGAAAGGAGCTTTGGGTGTGCGGTGGGAAAACGCTCGAGTAAATGAGTCAAAATGCTGCCTTCTCGTAAAATGGGATTAGAGGATGAAATTTGATTAACTACATATGACTGAGAACTTTTGGATAATTGAAAATAAATAAATCATTGAAAAAGAATCTTCTTTTTATTTCAATGAAAATAAAATTGGACAAAATAAAAGAAAGTAAAACAAAATAATTCAGCAAGAAACTAATTCAGGGGGTGAATAAGCCATAATTGGATGCCATTTTGTGCCGCTTGAAAAAACGTTTTCACCTATGGCATTATTTATTGTATGGATACCTTTAAATGTGATAGTGCGTCAAATGCTCCTAAATGCTCCCTTACCAATGGTGTCTCCATAGTTGCTGCAAATGACATTGGAGGAGTCCGTTCTTATTTGTTGTGTTGTATTTGAACAGCAGCATCCTTGAACCGTTGTTATCTAACATATGTGTGTGGCCGACACCCTTCGTTACACATGAATGTAGCCGACATCATATTGCGATTTCGTCCCCCAGTAGACAAAATTGTTGCTAATTTTTCAGACATTTTGTGTCAGTTTTATTTGTTATTAATTTTCGAACACTCTGTAATATGTTTCTCTCGCTTATATATGTGAAATAATGAAAAACGGGTAATTTTTAGTGAAACTGTCTCCGATATCCTACGTTATTTCCACCTGTTGCGTAAACATTGTCGAAGTGTTTGAGAGTTTGACAACAAGGTTTCGAACGATGGACACACCGTTGTTTAGCGGACATTTAGGGGCATTTGACGCACTATCATATTCAATGTTATCCATACGATAGCTAATGCTATAAGTAAAAACTTACCTTCAAGTGGCAAAAATGGCGTCCAGATTTCGGGTCCGACATCCTACGTTATGACGTACATTCTCCCCCCCCTGTATTTGTGAAGGAAAGCGGAGGACTCGGAGAAAACCATCGACCTGTCGCAATTTACTGACCAACTTTATCACATAATGTTGCACACCTTACCCTGATCGAGATTCGAACTCACAATATCAGTTGTGATAGGCACTTGTTCCATAGGATTGATTGATTTTGATTTGATTTTTGGTGTTTTAACGCCACTTTCAACAATATTTCAGCTATATAGACTAGTTTTAGTGGTGCAGAAAGCCGGAGTACCCGGATAGAACCACCGACCATGGGCAAGCAACTGGTAAACTTTATCACTTGCGGATGCGAGTCGAGTGCACCCTTTTTTGTAATTTACAAAGCCGAGCGCGAACCCACACCGTATTGGTGATGGGCTTGTATGAGTTGTTAGATCCAGCGACCTAACTCATTGAGCCACCCGGGCCCCCTGGTCCATAGGAAGTTGTAAATCCAACTAGCATACGATCACGGCCACGACGGGCCCGATTGAAACTGAAAGACGCAAGTCAGCATGGTTATTTCGTGTGATGGCACGATATTCGGGTTTGACACGACATTTTATGTATTAAGTAGTGGAGAATACACTTCAACTGTAGAGTGTATTCTCTCACATAATACATTTCTATCTGCAACAGTGTTTTCATTTTATATTTTTATCTTTTTAATGTTCAGAAAGCTAAATAAGTCACAATTAACAAAAAAATAAACAACAAAATATTTTCGACATCCATGCTTTCAATTCTCGTTTATATTTAGATATTTCAAGGTCTTTCAAGTGTCCCAGATGTTCACATGTGGTCTGTCTGATTTGTTAAGTTGCGGTCGGTTCGTTGGTTGTTTTTGTATTGCGAGAATACTCGTCAGTTCTGAACATTAATTATGTCAGAACTAAAATACTTGTATCGTGTCTTGTATATATTGATTAATTGCTTTTTTTAAGCAAATTGTTGATATTTTTTTTCACAAAGCTTACTATAAAGAGTTATATATATTAATAATATAATTAATTAACGACGTGGTCAACTTAGCCGAGTGGTAAGATAGAAGTTTTGAAAGTCAAAGTAGACTTTAAAAAGCCCATCAGTGGTTCGAGACACGAAAGTCAAAAAATAAGTAAAACACGTTTTTAAGCCTAAAATAGTAAAAGGTTAAAGTTCATATATTCAAGAACAAAAGAATCAACTGTAGAATCTTAAAAAGAATCCACTGTTCGAACAATAATGTGACGTCAGAGAAATGTATTAAACAATAGTGTGACGTCAGAGAAATGTATTATGCTTAATTAATTTGGTGAAATCAGCCAGTTTATTACATGATAACCAGTCAGCCGATATTAGGTGAGCCTTAATTCCTCACTGAAACCACTTGGAGAATTTAAACCAAGCTGCCCAGGAATGATCATTGGAAGGTCCTCTACAAAATGTAGGTTTTTTACGCCGATAGGAAATCCAAGATGGCCTCCACTGCAGGAAATAGATTAACATTGGACCCTATGGGAAAATGTTCAAATGGCTTCTTCTCAGAAACTACAAATATGATTAAAGCCAAACTGTATGTGAATGTTCATTGGATGGTCCGCTACATACTTTAGGTTTTCTGTTCCGATATAAAATTAAAAATGGCGGCTACGGCAGGACTTAGTTTAACATGGGACCCTATGGGAAAAATGTTTCAAAACGCTTCTTCTCTTAAACCACTTGTACAATTGAAACCAAACTGTCCAGGCTTCCGGTTTGGACACAAAAATGAATGGTTGAGGTTTAGGTGACGCTCCTCAAAATTTATTTTCTATTGTATTTATTTGATGTTCAACTAATCCAAAAAGACAACAGATGTAACTTATCTTATATTGCTTATCACCAGTGACGGAAAAAAACATAAATTTAAGCGGACATTTAACACAAAGTGAGTTCTCCTCGTACATACCACGTCCACGCATTCATTGACTTTTTTTTTTGCTGCTATCAACCATGTCTAACTTCAAGTGTAAAGATTTTGAAGACATTGGAAGATGTTTTGAACAATTAAACTCCAATTTTAGGAGTGAAATTAATTCTCTCCGAAGCGAATTGAAAGGGGTAAAGGAAAAGATAACAGCAATTCATGTCGAGGACGCCCAAAGTGAATTTCAAACACTTCACAATGAAACAATCCCATCGTTTGAGGACAAACTAACAGAGGAAACAAATCAGCGGTTGGCCTTGGAACTCTGGGGAAGAAAATGGAATTTAATTATTCGAGGTGTTAAAAGTTCCGTTAAAGATGAAAGTGACCCCTAGAGCGACCCTCCACTTGGTGCACTCTTTTCTGATAGAAACGCTTGGGTACAAGCAGGAAGAGATTGATAACATCCAGTTTGCAGCGGCCCACAGGCTAAAATTCGGGAGTGAACGCGGTAAGGACATTATCGTAAGAATGGTCAGCCTAATCGACCGAGATGAAATTTTGAAGGCCGCTAGGAAGCTTGTGCCGGGGTCGGGTTTCAGCGTAGTTCCCGATTTACCTCCTTCGCTTTCAAAACTAAGAGGAGAACTGCTTCGTCGTCGTTCAGAGTTGTCCGTAGCAGAAAAAAAGAAGACCCTCCTTGTTTATCTTACTAGACCACCTTTTTTGAGGTTGATCACCAAGAAATAAAAAAAAACATTGTAAAAGAACAAGTAACATTGTTTATTTTCTAATTAATTTCCATGTTTAAATTGCTTTTGTATGATATGTTACATTATTTTTTGTTCTACCTTATCTGTATTGTCTATTTTGGGTAAATTGAATTTAAAAGTTTAGAGATACTTAAATAGGGGCCCCTTTCAAATCAACGCTTCGCGGCTAGTGTATTGGGTGTTTTCATTCGGAACTTGTTAATTTCGTGTTTTATTTTATTTCAGAACTTCTTTATTCTTTTCATAATGACAGTATTAACAAAATGTAAACACAGACTTTTAGAACATTGGGGACGGCCACCTTTTCGTGTAAGTGCTAATCCTCTCAGTTTAAAATAGGTATAACTACCAACAAATATATAAATTCAAATTCAAATTCAAATATTTTATTGATTTAAAATCCAATAAAGGACTGTCATCAACAATAATACAAAGGACAATACTGAAATACAAGATATTTACACATAAAAATAACACATAAATCAAATCAAATCAAATCAAATCAAATAGTTTTATTGATGAATTAACCACATGTTGGCGTACATCAAACAGTAATAAGACAATGTACTAACAATAATAAATGACATAAGACAGAGATGTATAAATTTGTACAAAACATTAAACATATATGAAAAAATTATTAACCTGTGTTTATATCTTCGTTGCGAATAGCATTTGCTACTTTTAAGAATCTGCAAATGAGTTTAGCGTTATTGATATTACTGGGATTTAGAATGTCCTTAATGAGATCTGCGTCAACCCTTGTAGTGTGAAATATTTCTTTATAATCGCTAATAAGTCGCAGATTGTCAAACCTAGAATAAATAATGCCATCACGACTGAGTAATTTACCTATTAGTGATCACCTGTATGGATCTAATACATTATATTTATATAAAATGCACAAAAATACAGACTCAATTATAACTTAGTCTAGCTTCTACCATATATAATATTCTATGTGAACACCAAATTTTGGTAAATGAAAATATTCTAAATTGAGGGGTCACCTTGCCTTTAAACCACGCTCATTTTTTTTTTACTTTGTTGACTTCGGTCTTCCAATTGTTACATATTTCCAAACAGGATGGAGAGTTTTTCAGGGAGGGTAGGGTTTATATTTTTCATATCCATGTTGCTTAGTTTGGTTTGCATTATCAGTTCTGCTATGATTGTACTTTTTTATTTGTATACTGTAATTCTGATTTTGTTCATAATTAGTATGATTGTATGTGCTGTTGCTTGTCCTCATATCTGTGAAATGTATATTTTTTGCTATGTCAATGGCTAATCTGACAATTGGCTCTGTCAATTGTAGGGGCTTAGCATCTGATGAAATTAAACGAAGGGATATTTTTCATAAGTGTAAACAACTGTATGACATTACTTTTCTAATTGATACACATTGTTCAAAAGAAAAAGAAAAGCAATGGAAAACCGAATGGGGGTACAGTGCCTCTTTGCCTCTCTGAACAGAAACAAGTCGTGAGGTGGCTATAATGTTTAAAAATAGTTTTCAATATACTTTACACAGTGAAACCAGAGATCCGAAAGGAAATTTTATTATACTAGATGTCTCTACCCAGGAACAGCAACAACAGTAGAAAATAATATATCCTTAGTTTAAAGATCAGCTGTTTAGTGATAGAAATTCTCCAGTTATAAACTGTTGCCCCTTTAGTACAGGTTTATGTGACTGACATATATGGTATTATTACATCTCATCACAGAATTAATACGGAAATAATTTACCCTTTACCCAAAGGTCACCTGGCCTTGAATGANATTATTTACATAAAAATAACTTAAAATCTCATGACAAAGTTCTTGAAATAAGTAGCTATCTAGATCTAATTGATGTATGGCGAAAAATGCACACAGATGAGAGACGCTTTACTTGGCATGGTCCAAACAGAAAACAGATTCGATTAGACTCTTTCCTTATCTCTAGTGATCTTGAAGGTTTTATTAAACGCAGTGATATCGGACTGAGTTATAGATCAGACCATTCCCCAGTGTCTGTCTCACTCCAGTTTCATAATCAAGAAAGAGGTCGTGGAACTTGGAAGTTTAATAACAGTCTCCTTTATGACCCGGATTATGTCACACTGGTGAAAAATTGTATACATGAAGTCATTCTCCAGTATAGTGTCCCAACCCAAGATGAAGATCTTGCATTTAGTATTAATGATCAACTACTATGGGAAATAATAAAAATGACTATTAGAGGGAAAACTATTGCATTTGCAAGCCATAAAAAGGGAAAGAGAAAAAAGGGAAAAGGAATCAGAAAAAAATCTTGAAAATCTGTATGTAACTTTTAATGAAAATCCAACTGAGATAAATAGGCAAAATATTGATGTAAAGGAAACAGAATTAAAAAATTTAAGGGAGGAAAAAATTAAGTGTTTTTATTATTCGTGCTAAGGCTAAGTGGCAGGTAGAGGGAGAAAAGAGTACAAATTATTTTTGTAACCTTGAAAAGCGACATTTTACTGAAACACTAATCCCCAAATTGATAGTAGAAAATAATGAGATAACAGATTTATCACAGATTATTAAAGAACAAGCCAACTTCTATAAAAGTTTATATTCAACTAATAAAAATACTTCCCATAGACATGTTCTATTCTTTGATAAAACAAACCCTTTTTTAACTTCTTGACAGAAGCTGATTAGCAGAAATGTGAAGGTGTTTTCTCTAAAGAAGAGTGCCTCAAAGCTCTTAAAAATATGAAGAACAATAAAACCCCAGGGTTGGACGGTTTCACCTCTGAATTTTATAAAAAAAATTTGGAATGATGTATACTTTTATCTTGTTCGCTCATTAAATACTGCTGGTGAAGTTGGCCNTTTATCCATATCGCAAAGGCAGGGTGTAATAACATGTATTCCCAAGGAAGATAGATCCAAATCTTACTTGAAAAATTGGAGACCTATTAGTTTGTTGAATGTAGATAAAAAAAATAGGTTCATCTGTAATTGCAAACCGTATAAAAAATTTCTTAGACAAATTAATAAGTTCATCTCAAAAAGGTTTTTTGAAGGGACGCTACATTGGAGAATGCACTAGACTTATTTTTGACCTAATAGAGAGGGCAGAGGTAGAGAATATTCCTGGAATTCTGTTGCTTCTTGATTTTGAGAAGGCATTTGACACTGTGGAATGGTCTTTTCTCTTGAAAACTCTTGATTTTTTTGGTTTTGGTAAAGATTTGTGCAACTGGGTAAAAACCTGATCAGACAAGTTGTATTTCAAATAATGGTCACTGTTCAGAATTTTTTGACATTACTAGAGGAGTGCGCCAAAGAGAACCTCTTTCTCCTTATCTTTTTATTTTAGTTATGGAAATTTTAAGCGCGACTCTTAAAAATGACCCACTAATTTCAGGGATCAAATTCAACGACTCTGAATATTTAGCAAGTCAATATGCCGATGACACCTCGCTTACTTTAGAAGATGATCCAGTGTCTTTGGAAAGATGTTTACAAATATTTGATAAATTTGGTGACTGTGCTGGTTTGAGAGCCAATTTAGACAAAACACAGGCTGTTTGGTTTGGTTCTGGGCATGGTTGTGGCATCGAATACTTACCTCATCGTAACTTACTTTGGAATCACTCCGGAAAATTTAAAGTCTTGGGTATTGAATTCGACCTCTGTTGCCCAAATAAGGTTATTAACAATTTCCATACAAAATTTAAAAAAGTTAAATCCGTATTGAATTCATGGATCCATAGAGAATTGTCATATGTTGGTAAAATTACAGTGATTAAAACTTTGGCATTCCCCATCCTCACACAAGTTCTCTCTGTTTTACCAAATCCCCCCAAAGAAACATTCATAGACATTCAAAATATTTTCTTTCGATTCCTTTGGAATAATAAAAGAGACGAAATCAAATGAAAGGTTATCATGAATAATTATGAAGAAGGGGGACTGAAATTACCACAAATTGAAAGTTATTGCTATGCACTGAAAATGTATTGGATTCAAAAACTATTAGATCCAATGAACCATTCTCAATGGAAATTATTCCTTTTAGATAAAATTGAAAAAAATTGGGGGTGACAAAGTGTAGTTACTAAAAAAAATTGGAATTCAAAAGATCTCTACTAAGTTTAACCTATTTTGGAGGGATATTTTCCTGAATTGGTCAACAATATAAGAAGGTGAAGAGGTAAACGATGCCACACATGTCAAATGTCAACCCATTTGGTTAAACCCCAGCATAAAAATTAATGGAAAAGTTG